>WWET01001739.1:130626-143268 GCA_011038615.1 Limnodynastes dumerilii | reverse complement strand
AAAAGGCAGGACAAATAATATAGAGACTGATATCGAGGCTGGACATAATAATAATGGGCAGACATGGAGACTAGACAAATAAACAGGGAGGAGACATATGGAGGCTGGACATAATAATAATAATAATAATAATAAGGGGCAGACATGTAGGATAAATAAGGAGATATATGGATGGCAGGCCTAATAATAAGAGGCAGACATATGGATGGTTGTCAAATAAAAGTGGCAGACACAAGACCCGCTGGTCTGGGCGGTGTAAGACATGCCCACTGGGTGGTACAAGTCACCCCCCGCAAAATTTGGTCCCTCTTGAATTCTCAAATGTTGGGAGATGTGTAGATAGATTTCCGTACATATGTGTCAAGTGTTTATCTTAATTATACTGCTAAGAATACTTTTTTAGTAATGTGCTACCCTTATGGAATAGTGTTGATATTTTGTCTGTGACTGTAAAGAATTGCTTAAACAGCAGTACACTACTGAGAAACTGCTGATCAACAGAATAATTAGTATTTCCCATGACTGTATAATAATAGTTTTCAGCAGTTTTACCTTCCATATTAGTAACTGGTAGATTCATAATTAGTTGCTCAGCAAGCAGAACTGTAATGTTTAGGCTGACTCAAAATTAGAAAGCAATCAGAAATGTTGTCATTTATTTGCACTGTTTGTTTTTGATATATATACAGAAGCACACATTTTTTAAGTATTTATTTAGGTTTAAAAGTAAAAAAAAAGGGTGAATACTATTAAGGAGTACTCAGTAGATTCTATGCTACAATGTTCATGCCCATAAAGGATAAAACAAGCTTAGCAAAACTTATGCAAGCTGAGGACACATCTGTAGCATAATGAGGAAATAGCACTGATGCAATGTTGGATCAACATTGAAGAAATGCTGCAACCCCAGAATTAGCAGTAAGTAACAAAGGACCACAGGACCAGATCTCCTCAAAAGAAAAGGGGCATTTTCTATTTGCTAGCAATTAAAAAATGCCCATAATTTGTGATTGCAGACATGCAATATTCCCAGCTTGGATATGGAACCATACTGGGAGGGTTTCCGTCAGCGGGGTAAGATGCGGATGGCTGCAGTAAGTGGGAGGGGTTAGGTATGCAAATAGTACAGTGAATTTGGGTTAAGCTCCCTCTGTAAAATTCAGACATTCAAGCCATCTCTATTTAATATGAGCACAGAGCAGTATTAAATTAGGGGTCTTCTGCTGGAATTCCTTGCGAGCAGGTAGAGTTTCAATCCCTCACCCATACCACTGCTGTAACCTGCATAACCTACAGTAAGATGGTAGTTCAAGACAAAACATTTTGCTTGTTTTATGTGACGGGAAAAAGAACCAGTTTTTTTGTGTTTCTTGTGGGCTTTTCTTTTGTTTTTTACTTTAGTTTTCCGGCATTTGATACAATACTGAAATTAATGGGCTTTGCTCAATGGTGGTTCATGTGTAGATTTCCTTCTGCAACTTGTTTTAAAAATATGCAAGTATTGTTTAGAACCAGCAGGAAAACAACTGAAGCAAGTAATGGCTTTATAGACTTTTAAGTTATTTCTCTCACACCTGTCACACAAATCATAGGAACAGCTTCACACAAACTAGCAAGGTATTCTGCAGAGCTTTTAAGCCAGCATCTTTTCTGTGAGCACGAAAAACCAATCTGTAATATTGAAGAGATTTTTTTTTTCCTGACAATGAAAATAGATAATGAATCACTACCTGAATGTAATTTGTTTCTTTACTTAGGGAAAAGTTGTTGCAAGGGATGATCACACATAAATTACATTAACCGTAAAGTAGCTACATCTAGAATAGTATTTGGATTACTCTGATCCACCAACAGAAACACTTTACACAACCTACTGGTTAAATATTTATCTGTGTGATCTAGTGAAGATATAATTCCAGTAATTCAAAGATTCAGATTACCAAAATAACAGTTCCAGGAAAAGAATAAGCATTACAAGAGCAGCTATCTTACTGATTGATGGATAGTTATTAACATTCAGAAATGACCAACGACTGATGCCTCGCTCACACCATTCACTCCCAAATCTTAGAAATAAAGACACAGACAGTGGTTTATGAACTTAAAGAGAGCTGTGCCTTTTATAACCAAACTTTGACTCCTTTCCCTGTGCAAGATTGAATGCTGACACCCCCTACTCTACAGTAAAACAATGCCCCATCTGCAAAGAAATTTAGGTGTTAGCAAACACCTACAGAGACAAAGGAGGGAGAGCTGCTTCTTTTACGGTCACCTAAACTCCAGTCAAACCACCACCTTCCAACTTGATAGGCTAATCTCTGTAACCCCAGCATGGCTGTTTAATGGTGAATGTGGCCCAATTGGTCATTTATGGGCTCTCATTCATAGCTGGAATTCGGTTTTTCTTAATGTTTACAAATAAGTGGTAATCATTCAACTATAATCAAATCCTGTAGTCCATTGTTTCTGTATAACCTATTGTTCATATTACTACACAGAGCCAATCAATTATGAACAATGCTAAATAAAGGTCCATAAGTATCAAGGGGGTGTTTACAATATCCATCTTCCCAGGTTACATTTTTACTTTTGCCTTAAATTCCATTAACTTCTTTTCATTTTCTAACTTATATTTACATTGAAAATACCTTTCTATGAAAAGTTATAAATGTGGAAATTCACAGACAAATTCCTCTATTATGATACCTTTTGGCTGGATCCAGACTTAATGACGACAGTCAGATGACACAAACGGCGTATGTAAGTCGGGCTGTGCGAGCAAGCGCACTGTGCATGTGCGAAGCCGATGTTACACATTGGAACTCTGAAATACTGAACTGATTTACATACATACCAGAGCCTGACAACGCTCGTACGTGCAAGTGAATGGAATGTGTTTGGGGGGTGCATTTACATTGTACAGTATGGGTTGGGATAGGTACTTCTGTACAACAAGGCATTCTGCACACACAGCTATACACACAGAGATGTTAAGGTAGGCTTATAGACGCGTAAGTCAGCTAAAATCCCCACATGAGAGGGGAGAGTCATGGGACTGCACGAGCCATTTGCCTGTGAACTTTAGCTACTCTGTGCATGCAGAAAGTGTGCTTAAGTCTGGATCAGGTACTTTATGAGTAAGTGCACAGCTTAAACAAGGAGTAGGCAACATTTATGTTGTCATTTATTATTCATTTATTAACAGGTTGTTATATAGCACTATCAGATTACATAGCACTTTACAGAGAATATTTCACATACATACGCGGTACACACAGGCCCTGATTCGCACCTATGTAACTACTATTCATGCGCAGTAGTACATTTAAGCAGTCTACGTACCAGTTAGGTACGTAGATTAAAGACCGCACGTTGAAGTTTAGTACTTATGCCACTTTGGGGAGTGTTTAGTTAGAAATGGGAGGGGGGAGGGATTTAGATTAGCCGGTGAGGGCGGGGGAGGTGAGGAGCAGCAATCTCTGTGCGTAGTTTCCTTCAGAAAGAGTTAGTTAAGGTAGCTCTATCGCACTCTTTAGTGCCATAAGGGGCCGTATTCACACTTACGAGTGAGTTAGGTGCGGACAGATCCGCATCTTACTCATCCGTCCTGCCCCTAACCCGCCCCCCTCCCCCATTTTTAGGTACCTTATGGCACTTACGAGCTGCCTCTTTCTAACTAAACTACTCTGTGTGGTATTTAAACCCCACACAGATAAGGCCCTGTCCAGGGAATCAAACTCATGACCTCACAAGTTCTACTCACTGAGCCACCGTGCTGCCCTAATTTAGCAGGTTTCCACGATAAACGTGTGCTGGCCTATCATTTTACGCTCATATATGATTTAGTGACTATAAAAAAGAAGCAATTCTTTTAAGGAATCAATTCATAAATGAAGGATGTGGGTCTAAGGTTATAGGGTATTGTGTAGTCAAGCTTTCAGAATCATTTAAGATAGCTTTGGACATAAAAGGAACAGATAACAAAAGCAGAAAACTTTGTGCACATAGATGGTATAACAGTACCATTTACCCTCTAGCACAATGGAAGATTAGACAGGACATAGAAAAAGAGTGAGCAGGGCCCAGTATGTTCTTGTATTAAGATGGCACTAAATGCAAAGGCAAACTGAAATATGGGAATATGGGAGATTGTGCATTTAGCAGTATGGAGGAAGAGTATGGAGCAGAGCTTGTGATTCCCCCTGAGGCTAGGGACTGCATCCAGGCTTCCGATACTGCTATGCTCATAGTGCCAAATGCAGCAGCAGGGGGGGAATCTAATGCTGGATGCAACCTACCACTCCCTGACCCCCGCTTAGCACACCCTCACTGTACTATCTACATAGTTCACCCTCCCATGTAGCTTAATTTCTTTCCGTATCCCGTGTCCTTTACTGCTGTCAGGAATGCTCTAAGTAGGACACAGAGGATGCAGATTGGAACCGGGAATGTAGCTCCACTTTTGCCAATATCTGGATATGGTCCTAGTTTTCAACTATAAAGAGGTTTGTGTGTGTATCTAAAAGATTGTCATTTGTAGAAAAAAAAATAAGCAATATATTCCATAAATCTACATCATAAATAGAGTTATTTGCACACATTATGGATTATAACGGCACTAAGCAAGAAAAAGGGATAGCGAAATATGGTAAAATATTTTAAATTAGTATTGATCTATTTTTGCATTATTTACCAATGCCGTACAGCCTGTATGCATGACTATAATGGAGCTTAGCTGTATTACAATTTAAGATAAACATTACATTAAAGATCCCTAGAGGGGACAGCTTTTTATGAAAAGAAACAATGACAGTGCTGCACACACCGCACAATGAAATATTGTGTCTACAATTTGGACTCATTGGGCCTGATCCAGACCTACGCCGATGCGCTGTGCGTACAGCGTGTCGGCATGCACTCCCCCCTGTCCCAGCGTATTTACCCTCGCTTATGCCTGCTGAAGGCTACCCTAATTTCAGCCGGCGTAAGCGAGGGTTAAATACGCTGGGACCGAAGCGTATTTAGTAAAATTCCTCCCTCCCTCATTACACTACTTCCTCCCGGCCTATCTACACTTACCTTTGCGTAGCAACAGCGAGGAACGCCCCCTCAGCTGTTACTATGCTGCTACTACGGACGCCCGATCCTCCATCAGAGGCCTTTTCAGCCAATATTCTTCATAGGTCAGGCCCAGTGTGTGTATTTTTGTAATGGGTTTTGCTTGAATTGTAGAACAAAATAATAGGCAGTTGCTGAAACAGACAATAAATGAAAAGACGTCTGCTATGTCCATTTTCTTCTTCATAGAAGAGTTTATAAGCAGGCACTTGTTTATTAGGGTCTAGGTGTTTGTGCTACAAAAGTTTACTATTTATGAAGCAGAGAAAAAATACGAAGCAAACTGCAGAATAATTCCTTCCCCCCCATTTACTGCCCCCATTGTTTTGCATAAGGACAATGGGCTGGATCCAGACTTAAGTAAGTTACTCCTGGGCTAAACCATGTTGATTACAGGGGGAATCAAGTTAATTGTAGTCTTTGCATGCAGGGATATATCTTTGAATTGCTTACTGCACACAGATACTGACCAGCTTTACTATCACACTGTTATTTAGATTTGGGATAGGAAACATCACCTCTCAACTCTAATGTCATCTGTTTGCAACAGATGAAATATAACTCCCCTGCAATCAACATGGTTTAGCCCAGGAGTAACTAATTTCAAGCACTTACTTAAGTCTGGATCCAGCCCAATGTGTGAGTTTAAACAAGGAGAAGTACCGTATTTCCCCATGTATAAGACGCACCTTTTTTAGACAAAAAAAAGATGGGTCTAAAATCAGGTGCGTCTTATACAGGGGATCAGGGGATGTAACACTGAACTTACCTTTTCTGTCCCTCCAGCGGTCCCTCAGGCTCTCTCCCCGCGGCTGTGACTCAGACTCTCCCTCTCATTGCACACTGCACATAGATGTTGCGTGACCTTAGGTCACATCAACGTCATTGTACAGCGCGCACCGCGAGGGGGAGAGTCTGAGTCAGAGCTGCATGGGAGAGAGCCTGAAACTGCCGGAGAGACAGAAAAGGTAAGTTCAGTGTTACATCCACTGATCCCTTGTATAAGATGCACCCCATTTTTTATTAAATAATGCTGAAAATAATAGATAAAAAATACATTAAAACATTTTTTACAAAAATTTATGCTCCAAAAATGGGGTGCGTCTTATACAAGGGAGCGTCTTATACGTGGGGAAATACGGTACCATGAGACTTAACTTGTCATTGGTCTTCCTCTAATGGCAGCTCTGTGTAAGTGTGCGAGTTTGTCACATACAAGACATGAAGATGAAACATGAAGCCATCGTCATATGCAGGACAGGTAAGTATTAATACATCCTGAACCAACATAGACCAGAATTATCACAGTATTCCTCTCTCCTATGTAAAGTAATAGCACTTGTGTCTCACAGCACTGTGGTCATGAGTTTAATTCCTGAATTAGGCTTTATCTTTGCGGAGCTTGTATGTTCTTCCTGTCTCTGAGTGGGTTTCCTCTCACATTCCAGAAAAACATGCTGACAGGTTAATTGGCTGCTGACTAAATTAAACGTGTGTGTGTGTGTGTGTGTGTCAGAAACTTAGATTGTAGCTTCAATGGGACAGGGACTGAATGTAAAATATTTTCTGTAAAGCGCAGCAGAAAATTTGTGGTACTATATAAATCAGTGTTAAAAAATAACCTGCATTAATCAGTACCAATTTTTCTGTGCTAGTTTATGTATTTTAGATGTTTATTGCTACATATATATCATTTTAAAAAACAGCAGAATATATTTAATCTGATATAATATAAGTTAGATATAGAATATGATTATGCATAATTGAATTCTGGATTCAACTTCACTATTCTGTCCTGTCTCTTAAAAGACAAAAAGTTGAATAGAGCAGACAGGAGAGCTTGACCTTGCGTTTTCATCTTTTGTGGCACAGTTTCCATTTTGTTGCGGTTTCAAATTTTCAGCTGCTAAATTAAGGATCACTTCTAACTTACTATCAATTCACTCAGCATGAACTGACAAAGTTGAGGAGAACAGACGCAATATCATGTCAGCTTAAACTACTTGGGGAAGCCAGACTGTTCTTGATATTGTGTGTATTTTTTTTTCACTGAATGAATAATTCAGTGTGTATGTCCTAAAGCAGTGCCAGTGTCTCCATCAATCAATCATTTCCATTCAATTGTTCACAGCACAAAATAAATGGCACTGTTTTGACATTGTAAGTTTGACATGTTAATTTCTATAATTTGACCATCTTTAGCTATATTCAGTGACTCATGTTTTAAAATGTACCAACTATAATTATCAAAGTAAATCTTTTCATACAGTTTCTAAACTTTTTGATGTAATGTTTTTGATACTATTTAAAGGAAAAACAAAAGTATATTTTATATTGACATGTTATATTGATTGTATGACAATTTATATTGATGATATTGCTTGATGCTGTTTTAAGAGCAGCTATATTTTTATAAATGGTAAAGACTGGTGCTTAATGTAAGAGCGTTCTTAGCTTGCATCTTATTCTACAGCAACTGGAACATGGTGACAGATGCATTTCGGGACCTGTGTGTTTTTTTAGTAAATTGGTGTTGTGCTTATAGTTATTTTAAACAGAGGGGGCAGCCTTGCATGCTTTGCTTCCTTGACCACATCCTTTTGTGGCATATCAGTAATATCATAGCTTAGTAGTTTTGCCCCATTAAGTTTTTCTTTATGAATTGGAATATAAAAAAATAAAGAGAAAAAGTATATATTCCAACAACATTATACAATATATTTTCCCAGGAATTCAAATGTCACTCCTTGGTGATGCTTTGTTCAAATGTAAAAGTGTAGAGCTTGGAGTTGAGGCAGCCAATAAAGTGGTTCTCCTTGTTTCCGCCACCATATAGGCTGACTAAGGGAGCCTAAACAAGGGGGAGATACATAATTCAGACACCTTCCTCCCCCATGTTTACATGATGCAAGTAGATTGAAATGTGTCATTTTTTTTTTTTTTACTTTTCTCACTAAACAACTAACTGCAACAAGATACATTCTGGTGTTAATTATTTCTGCTTACTCTGTCAGTATGTGCACGGAGCACAGAGATCAGGTCACCATCTCTTTGAGAACAAGCTGGAGGCCTGACATGCAGAGGAGCTTCTTCCTGACATCAATGGGTTGGCTGATGTCCTATTGACCATATATGCTACTTGCTGTTTTCAACGTTATTAAAGTACATAATCAGCTAAAATCAGCTTACAGCATGCAACACATCTAAGAGAAACTCATCCATTTACTTAGGAAGTCTTATTTTTATAAACCAAAACAAAAGCCAATTGCGTGTTTTCTTTTTCCTGCAGATTTACCTGTAAATGTTTTTTTTTTGGCATTCTATACAAAGAGCTATAGTAGTCCTCAGTGTCTTTAAAAATTCCTGGTTTTCTTTATATTGTAATATATTGTAATATGCTATATATTGTGTTCACATTTTGGGATGTTGTTGTTTACCAAAAAGAACAAAAAATGAAAATAATAAAAGATTTAAAAAAAAAAAAAATTCCTGGTTTTCCTCCTATCTATCCGACAGCACCTTCTCTGTTTCCACCCCTAGCTCATACCCCCCCCTATCCACTCCTTGTTGGTGTCCCCCAGGGCTCTGTCCTTGGCCCGCTCCTCTTCTCCCTCTACACCTCTTTGCTGGGTAACCTCAACAGCACCTTTGGTTTCAATTACCACCTCTACACTGAAGACACCCAAATTTACTTCTCCTCCTCTGACCTCAATCTCTCTTTTCTGTGTAAGATTTCCGAGTGCCTTGCGTCTATATCCACATGAATGGCCAAACGCTTCCTCAAGCTGAATATGTACAAAACAGAAATTATTGTTTACCCTCCCCCTAGGATTCCCCCCCCCCTCCATCACCATTACCATTGTTGTTACTTCTGTTTCCTTATCCCCTCATATTCGCTGCCTATGTGTCACCCTTGACTCCTCACTTTCCTTCATACCACACATCCGTGTCCTCTCTCATTCTTGTCGTTTCCACCTACTCAGCATTGCACGCATCTGTCCCTTTCTCACCAAAGAAGCTACTAAAACCCTCATCCACTCTATAGTCCTATCACGCTTCGACTACTGTAACCTCCTCCTCGTAGGTCTCCCGCTCACCTGTCTTTCCTCCCTTCATCTATACTCAATGCTTTTTCCAGACTCATCTTCCTCTCATGCCGCTCTACCTCAGCCTCTCCTTTATGTCAAACCCTCCACTAGCTTTTTGTCTGCTGCATACCTCTCTTTAAACTCCTTATCCTCACCTTTAAGGCCATCACCTCATCCACTGCTCCCTACCTCCCTTCCCTCATCAACATGCACAATCCTTCCTGCCCTCTCCGTTCTGCTAACCAGCGCTGTCTGAAGTCTTTACTGATCACCACATCTCACGCCCATATCCAGGACTTCTCCTGTGCTGCACCTCTGCACTGGAATGACCTCCCTTCTTTAGTCAGACTCTCCTTCACATTGCAGGTCTTCAAGCATTCACTCAAAACGCTCCTGTTCAGGCTAGCCTACCCATCCTCCACTTAACATTATCACTGCATCCTACATCTATCCCTTCTTTTCCTTCCTTCCCCCTCTCCTCCAGCAGTCCACTTCCTTCCCCATCCTTATGTCTCCTGTAAGTTAATCCCCTCTACTTAGTGTGTTAGCTCACGTGAGCAGGGCCATCCATTCAAGTGTTGTTCCCTCCTCCACCACTCTCCCCTCAATTCATACCCTCTTGTCCCCCTCTACTACCCTTTTACCCCATCCCTCTCAACCTCTCACTGCACTCTATCACCTGCTCCCTGATCTTCCAAGCTTGACACCTCACATTTTGCCTTGCGTTCTGTGCTTGCTTACTTTATTGTATTTTTGTGATATTTTTATATTTATATTGTATTTTAATACATACTATGCTGTCCTTCCCAACCCTGTATGTCTGTATTGTATCTTGTTGTATTTTGTATGGCGCTGCAGACAACTTGTGGCACCTTATAAATAAACGATGATAATAATAATAATAATAATAATAATAATAATCATAATCATAATAATAATAATAATAAATTGTACATTATGCATAACATACATACATGTAAGCTTCACTTGCATTCAGTTACCAGTTTTGCTTTACATATTCATTGATTGTAGGCAACATTTGTAATCTGCTTTCCTTATTGCTTCTTACAGAGGTTGTAATTTACACAAAATATTGTTAAGTTACTGGTCACTATCCTGTAAAATTCAAAAATCCCTGCTTTTTGCCAACCGGAAATGCACAAACACTGCATTCTTTTAACGTTTAACCTTTTAGGGCAGGATCCACTGATTGTATCTCTGTACTTAGTGTACAGAAGGCTGGATATCATCATTTCTATATAGTATATACATATTTTGCTACTGGTTATAGTTTGAATATATTAAAACATATATACTTAATATCAAAAGAACCCAACTTGTAATAGAATTTGCAGTCCTCAAACTGCTCAATTTAGAGATGTTTCATAATTATAGCAAATTGATGGTTCTGGGGAACATTACAGTAAGTTTCATTCTGACTGTGGAAATAAAGTGGTGGCCTTTGTACTGATTACAGGTTTGTGTCATAGCTAGTCTGGCTGGAAGTGTTGCTGTACATGAAAAATACAGTACTCCTTCTCAGTGCTTATCTGCTCTTTACAAATATTGATGTCTGTGTGCTGAATACTTAATTAGACTGGATGCATGAATGATATTGGAAATCCAGAAATGAAGTGGAAATGCTTTTGATCAGTGGCGTATTCTTGACAGAAACTGATTATACCAGTGTAAAGCGGAGGAGGGAAAGGCTTTCGCTTTTTAACTTAGTCATTTCAAGAGCAGGTATAAAGGCTTAGAACAGATTGTATTATATAAATAACACTGTGCTCCTTACTACTAGCTTTAATGGCTTCTTTGGAGTTGCAGTTCTTTGCTAATGAAAAGACACGCCAAATGACGCGGTTTTATTATTTTATGCTTCCTTGGCAGGGTAAAATCAAATCATCATTATTAGAACTACACAACAATGAAAATGGCAATCTGTATACACTAGTCCTTAAATACACACATACTCAACCATATTATAGGGGGGGGGGGGTTACAGTTGACAGACTTTAGAGAAATAGAGCATACATCCTGAAAATGATGTACTATTTAATAGACAAACAGTTTGTTTGAGACTTTTTTTTCTATCTATTTGTGTTTTATATGTGCTACCTGTTTCATCCTATATTTCAAAATAAAGACATGTATGCCGAATCACTAAGTAAATATACCTGAATAGTGTGGTATATTATGTTATGAGTGATATAGGGCTCTATTTACGAAGATCACTTTCATATGATAAAGCCCGTTTTCGTGTGAAAACGGGCTTTATCAAATGAAAACGAAGTGTTACTTATTTACAATGCTATCATCGCCATGGAAACCATGGCGACGACTGCATTAACACTTCCGATCACCGGCCCACTCTAATGAATGTGAGCCGGCATTTACTAAGTGTCAATAACGTTAAATAACACCATCTGAAGATGACGTTAGGGTTAGCGGTCTCCCCATGTAAACCCCTTTTTCTCCCCCTAATAGCTGTTATTAGGGGGAGGAAGAGGGGGGTACATTTTGGGAGACTGTTGGAATCAATTAAAGTAACAAAAAAAAGCCATTCAAATCTAAGTAAAAAAAATATAAAAAATAAGAATAAATATATGAACTCATTTTAATAAAATATTATATAATAAACCTATTAAGTTTTAAAAAAAAACACAAAAAAATACAGACCGAAGCTTTAAAACTTACCTGACAGGACGCATGTTCAGAGATTTTGCCTTTTGAGACTTGAAATTTTCAAATTCCCAAAAGGCATCTACTGCGCATGTGCCAGGACTGCATAGCTCAACGATGTCAGCGAAAAGGCTCGCTGACCATTGTGGGACCTCGCCGGAGGGGTAAGTATTAATAAATACTCCCTGCGGTCCTGCTAAATGTGCTAATGATAGTAAATAGAGCCCATAGTTATTGTGGGCTAGATCCAGACTTAAGAAGGAGCTTGTAATTAAGGACCTGATTCACACTTAAAAATCTTCTTAAAATAAGAACTTAAAGTCACTCATGGGCAAAACCATGTTGTTTTCGGGGGGAGTCAAGTTAATTGTATTCTTTGCATGCAGGAATACATTTTTGAATTGGTTACTGAAAACAGATACTGACCAGCATTACTATTACACTGTTATTTAGACTTGGGCTGGGAAATATAACCTATCAACACTAGTACTTTTTGCATCAGATGAAATATGACTCCCCTGCAATCAACATGGTTTAGCCCAGGAGTGACTTTAAGTTCTTATTTGAAGAAGATTCTTAAGTGTGAATCAGGTCCTAAGGACCTGATTCACACTTAAGAGTGCGTAAAAACAGGAACGTAAAATTACGTACGTAATGTATGTGCGGAAAAATTGCGTAAAAATAAACATGATCTGCATGAACACACCCACTATAAGGTGCGTAAATAACGCACGGACTATCTAATGAGGCGTAA
>WWET01001739.1:108285-128066 GCA_011038615.1 Limnodynastes dumerilii | reverse complement strand
GCAGTGGGCGGTGCGGGGGGGGGGGGGGGGGGGGGGCTGGAGGCACATGATGGGAGTTCTAGGGGAGGCTGGAGGCACATGATGGGAGTTCTTGGGGTGGCTGCTGGAGGCACATGATGTGAGTATTGGTGAAAGAAAGTGCTGGAGGCACATGATGGCAGTCCTGGGGGGAGCTGGAGGCACATGATGGAGGTACTGGAGGCACATGATGGGAATACTAAGAGTAAATGGGTAATGGGGAGGGGGCCGCCAGTCCCTTACTTTGCTAGGAGCACTGGACCCATAGATACACCCCTGACCTTGTATCACCTTTTGTAAACATTTTATAAAAAAACACTGGAATTTGAGCTAGTAAAAAGGCAAATTATTTTGCAACTGCTTTATAACCTTGAAAATACTCTGTTATAGTAATATGTGACCAGAGTTTAACAGTTTCTAACCTTTTTTTTATATACTGTATGATTTTTACTTGCACAGTAAACATTGTTAGAATATGGCATTGTCTCTCAAAGCTGGAAAATAATCCTTTCAGCCAATGTGGAAATGTACAACTCTGTTTCAGTGTTTGCGTTGATAGATCTTTCAAAAATATCTGTCATTTTAAGAGGCAGAGAGCTTACTGATTGCATGGTAGCTTTTGAAATGTATTTTTCACAACTCTCCTTTTCCATATATTTGACATTTTAGACAATAAAATAACCACCTCTGTAGCTGACAGGTATCATGAAGGTTTCCTTATTTTATTCTGTAGTTTTTTTTTAATATGTGGAAAAATGCATATTTAAATATGTATAGACTTTAGATGCCTCCTCCATATAGTTAATGTTTTTTCCATTGATGAAACACACCCCTTTTCCCTATTAAAAAATAAATAAATACTGTTAACAGAATGCAATAATCTGTTGTAAACTGATCAGAGACTGATGAACTTTATTTACATTATTGTTGTTAACTCTGAATTCCTTATGGGCGCTAGTATTCAAAACAGCAAATCTTTATAAATGCACAGAATTACACAGTGTGATCAATGCTTACACATACAGAATGGCGTAAACAACATTAACAAAATATAACAAAAAATAGCATACATTAAAAATGAAACATAAGGTCAACTCAAGTCCACTGTGTATAGTATCATCTGCTACTGGTCACACAGGCATCAACCATATTGTTTTCTAAAGCATTGTATTAAAACCTATATATGCACTAGTAGGATGTGCTAATAATTCTTAGATTTTATCTGCATTTCCAAAATGAAATATATGGTACTATAGGTGTTACTATAGGGGGTGCAATGGGTGCTATTGCTATGGGGCCTGGCGGCCTAGGGGGCTCACTGGTCCAGCAATCACCAAACCACACCTGTATTGGCGTTGCCTGGTTCTTAAGCAGTGATGTGAAGTCTGGTTCCACACACAGTTCTAGTTTCCACAAAGTTCTAGATACGCCCTGTATGCAGCTCTTCCAGAAGTGTCAGCAACAGCAACATGGGGCAAAGGTTGAAGTTGAGAGATAATGTTACCAAGCACAGCTAGTTTTAATTACAGTCTAAAAATGAAAATTCTTTATGAATCGTGTTATAAGTAAAGCTTAATGTTTTTAGCAAACACAAGAAACTAAAAATGAATTCATACATCTTGCATTAAATATTTCCTACTTTTTTGTTTTTTTTGTAACTCTGGATTAAGCTCTATATTGTTTCTTTTCATGTTAATTATGTTTAGTGGCAAAGTGACCCAATATTATGATATTCAAATTTTGCAGGGTAAAGGTTAGGGGGAGAACAAAATGAGAATTTGAGTTCACATTTAATAGTGGACATTAATTTGCTCTCTGAAAATGTATGTTTGTTTATTCCTAATTATCCATTTAGTTTATCTGTAAAAATTTTATATATTTAATAACATTTCCATCCAGCTTTAGTAAGATGTTTGCATGGAGCTATGTAGTATTGATCTTCTGTTAAGTGCATGTTCCGCCATGCTCTAAAATGTTTTATAAGATCAAACTGCTTTTTGTGTTAAACCTTTAGTGTGGACAAATGCACATTGTGACAAATAACCATTTCTGTTAACGCTGTTTAAGTAACATACAAATTAAATTCAGTGTATAGCAAAAAGAACCGAGTTGTTTATATGGGTTTAAAGTAATCTAGATTAATATTATTAGTTCTAAATATTAACAAAATTTGTGGAAATGATCAATTTATCAATTTATTACTTCCAATTGCTGACAGATGTAAAAACAGTGTTTAGAAACAAAGCAGCTTTTAAATAGATAAATTTAATATATAAATGTAAATATATAAATTTAAAGAGAAAATAGCTAATTTATTTCCTTTAGTTATACAAGTTGCATAAATTTCCTAAGTAAGGTTCTAATAGACCAAATGCCCACTTCAGTTGGTGACTGCATGAAAATGTTTCCTGGTTGTGGTCACTCAACAGGCAAAATGGCATTTCTGCTCGCAATACTTTCCAACAGAAAGAGCTGGGATTTAATAAATGTACAATAAATGTAAATGTGGGTACAAAATAAAAAGAGACTTATTATTTTTATCAAAAACACTTTTGGAAAATAAATGTATTTGTTTTTATTTCTCTCTTCAATATCAATTAAAAATTAAAACATAGATAATGTGATGAGTAGAGTAACTAATATTGTAAAATATACAATAGCTTCGGGATGCGGTTTCTGTACATAAAGTGCTGTTTCCAAACTAATCTTCATCTGTCTCAATTTCAAAAATAGCCGAATAAATTTTCCGGCATACTTACCAATTCATTAGTCAGAAACTGCCACCACAGATCCATCGCACTGCCGGACAGGTGAATCTTACAGGGAATTCTATGTGGAGTTTTAGGGTTGGGAGCCTTATGGTCAGGCTGTGGGAAGGGGAGTATTAGGGTCAGGCTGCGGGGAAACGAGTCATAGGGTGTGGGGCTCTGGTCCGAACGGCTGATTTTCTAAACAGCCTTTTCCTCCCAGCCATTTGTGAACTGGCTGGGATTTTGATTGCATATACCTCGATGAGGCATAGCAATCGATCCACGGAGCACTATCAGATTAGATGGATCTGATAGCCGTTTGTCTCGGGATGTCTGCCCTCTGCCGATGGAACCGAGAGGTTTGAATGCACGCTGCTCGTGGAATAATTACAGCTGAACTGTTGCAATGTGGGAGCGGGTCAGTCACATCAGCAGAGTGCAGACCTCCAGAGACCTACGGCTATCAGCTCCATCTAATCATACTCCTGACGGGGTCGCCCGCCGGTTGAGTTTCAGCATACTACTACTTGATTCAAGGGATTTCACGGCTTCATCCTCCAAGCTCCCTATACCCATGTAAGGTGACTTTCACTATTTACACTGTTGGACATCAGCTCTCCGTCACTATATCTGTGCCGCCTAACTTCATTATCTTGGTTTAGTTTGGAGCAATATTATCGGTGTTGATGAGCCTGGCATTTATCCCTTTTCAACAATATTGTTTACTTCTTATGTGGATGGACGTATCAATTATTTGACTTTCATTTCAAGTTGGTCATTTGGGATGTTATACTATTTGTGAACATTAATCTATTTTATGCACTCTTGCCACTTTCATTCTACTTATCAGCACCCACTCGCTTTTTCTTTGTACTACTCGTCTTGAAAAAGTCCTTGTTTGGACGAAACGCGTCAACGGTGTACTATATATCTATCTATACTACAGACACTTATGCCAAGTTCCAGATCCTCCGTCTGAACTTTGTGGTGCTGTGTGCCGACATAGTTTTTCACAGTGCGGGGACGCCTGCAACTCTGTGCGCTATTACCGTCTCTGATGCAGGAGAGACTCATTGTGGATTACGGCAATGATTTCTATTCAGGTGGCAATGTTCTAAAACGTGTGGATAAGTATTATCCAACTTGAAAAAGACCTTCACAAATTCTGAACATCAGCGCGGCTCTGGTCGAAAGAGGACCCCGCCAACCAGCTGGTAATGTTAACTACTGACCCCTACCTATACTTCTGCTGATATCTCTTACAGCTATATCCATAGATTGGAATAATTCTATATGCAACGTCTTTGTGCCGAGTGCTATTACACATCTTGCACATGTACCCTATATCAGCCGAAGGAATGGGCTGCTCCAATATCAGTATTTATAGGAGCATTTTTATACTTTTTCTGACAAGAGTTGGTTTTAATACTATTATTTTAATTGAATTGTGTATTCACATGTAGTTATTGATATATTTATATGGTTATATATGTAAATTTTATACAGTATTAAATCTTTTTCAAACAGAGTTGCAACCTATTGTTAATTTATCCTATATACCATCCATTAATAAGTGCAGCTATTCCCCCTTTTCTACTTGTCAGCATTTCAGATAGCTAACATGCCAGTATTAAATTGTGGGAGCTGGTAATTTATATGAATTATTTTATTTAATTTTACATACTCAATTAATTAAATTGCTTTATTTTAGAGAGTTGCGACTTACATGTATTTTATTTCATTTTTGTTTCATTTTTATTGAAATACGGTAACACATTATACATTTAGCGCTGTAGTTTGCTTGCAACGTAAAAGTTATTTTTAGGCAGCAGTACATGGACAGTTGAGCTGGCCATACACTTGGATGATTATCGATCCCAGCAGGGGGTGGTTGATAAACGGGACAATTTCCCACCAGGGGAAGGTCCTGTTATCGGCACCACACACTTCTCCTGCTGGGACCGATAATCCTAGCAGAAGAGAGAGGGATGTATTATGCAGCTTTGACACTTTTAAAGTATACTTCAAAGATATCTGAGCAGCATAGAACATAGATCTGCAGTAGCAGCCAGTGCAGAGAGTAGTAGAGACAGGGATCAGCCGAAGCCGCGCTCCACATAGTGCGGCTTCGCCTAACCAGTAGAGGGAGGCACTAAAAGAAGAGGGAGCCATTCAGTATCTTATGTATCCAATAAAATGAATATTGTGTCATATGTAACTTAAGTTTATTCACAAATATAATACATTTTAAAAATATATTCTTACTGCCTCCTTCTTCATGATATAAATTTGAATGTATATATCTCCTATAATTATTAGAATGGTTCTGTTGGAGCATTAAGGTGACTGCTATTTATATTACCACTTTGCTGAGCAGCAGTTCACGCAGAAAAAACAAGCTCTTGAATTAATTTCATTCAAACTTTAATTAAACACTTACATCTGTTACATTTGTTTTTGGATTTGAATGTTTAATTCATGACATGTTGACTCTTTATGCGGGTTCAGCTGTAATGTCTCTCTGTTTACAAAGCTGCTTCTGCTGGATGGTTTAATTTGAGGGCAATAATTATTATAATTATGTAGACAATCAACTACGGGCATGCCCAAGCAAGCTCTTCACAAAAATGAATCACAACATTTAGCAATAATGCAAAGTAAATATACAATGCATAACAATATAGCAACATGTTACATAATAAAAATGTTTATGCTCCATATACAGATCTTTCTCTATCTTTATAGGGATACAAAGGAGGAGTTTTTCACAACTTTATTGAACAGTAATTAAAACTCAGGACCTGGTTCACACTTACGATTTTGCTACTTTTTCCGTGCGTATTTTTGGGTATGGTTGAACTGCGCATGCTTAGTAACTTTTTTTTTACGCAAGCTACGTAGGATTTAGGCACGGAAGTCCATTACGCATGGATGTGTAAATCGGACTTAGTGACATACATACGAAGGGGCGTGGTTGTCTTCCGTACGTGCGTAGTTTTGTGAAAGTGGGAGGGGGCATTTAAATGGACTAATATGGGCGCGGTTAGTCATGCACGTACGGCAGAAAAATTAGCACGTAGATTTAAGGTTGCCCAATGTACGCGTACGTCACCGAAAAACCGTCCGTATGGGGGGAGTGTCATGGGTGTTGCCTTGCCATGTTCGTGCGTATATTTGCACACATCTGTGAATACGGTCCCCAGACTCTTGTTATTTACATGATACTTGCTTAGTTCTTGCTAAGCTTGGGGCTGGGAAGACTTGCAATGACATGGGAGCAGGAAACTTATATTTGGATATAGTCATCTAGTGTTATAATGCAGATGTACTTTACCACCTATGTGCAGTGGTTCCACAGAGTAGAGGTATGAATGGACTTTTGCAAATGAATGCTTAGATGTTTTAAGGTTGTAACCGTGCATTCAGTAAATACATGACAGATTTTCCAAACATTGTATATACACTTTTGCATTCCTGTTGTACAAGTGAGATATTTTCACCCCTGATGGTTCTTACCAAAATTTGAATGATTTTATTTGATAGTAAAAAGTGAATGAGTAAATGGGAGAGTGACATTTATCTACTGTGAAAAATGTAGAAATAAAATTGTGTTAAAATCTGAATTTTTAATAAACATTCTCTACAAACCCCAACCTGTATTACCTACCATAGAAAAAGCAAAACATTATATATGTTATATATACTATATTAAATATAGTAGCTAAAATATTATGTACCAATGTTTTACGGAAGGATATATGTACATTAATGGTCCTAAAGTTGCAGTTATAACCTCACACATTCTGTTCACATGATGTTACTGAGGCTTGGAACACTCACTGCTTGCTGCTATTTGGTCTTATGAAAGAAGGGAACAAGCAGCACAAATATTTTTTTTTCTTTTTAAAGTAATAATGGAAGAAATAATATTTTCCTCTACGCTTTGGATCATAAATAAATGGAAAACTAAGGAACATTCCTTGTATCTTATCGGATCGATTTTTGAACAACTGAGCACTTACCTGTCCACCACTGCCAACCTTAAGCCAGATATTATGGAAATTGTTATATAAATCATGGAGCCAGATTTACTAAGTTGTGGGATAGGAAAAGTGGAGATGTTGCCCGTAGCAACCAATCACTTTCTAGCTGACATTTTCTAGTATGTAATGGGAATGTAAGAGCTAGAATCTGATTGGTTGCTATGGGCAACATCTTCATTTTTCCTTCCTGCAGTTTAGTAAATCTGTCCCATGGAGTCTTAGAGGAATAGTTACAGACATTTCAGATTAAGCTGCTCTGAAGCTCTCAGCGGCGGGTACAGCGGGTGTTGTGAAAATGAATGGGTGATTATGCCGATCTGCACACTCACCCATTCAAAAAAATAAATACATTCTAAAACAGCTGCCTATTCAAAATAGAGACAGCCGAAAAGGAACTTTCTGCCCACATGCTACAGCCACACTACAGATTAGCCTGCCATTAAGAATAAGCTAATCTTTCACAGGACAGGTGGGGGTGCGGTGGGTGATTTCTGGGCTTGCGGGTCCCATAGAAATTGGACCCATTGCACCCCCTATTGTTACGCCCTTGATATTAGTATAGTATGTGAATGTGAAATATTCTCTGTAAAGTGCTATATAAAAACCTGTTGATATATAATAAATAAATAATAGGCGCTAGGGAGGAGCATGACATACTTGTTGTAGTAAGTTGCTCTCATAGGGCTGGATCCTGATCTACGGCCTTCAGGGAACATACGCAAGCCATTTGTGTAAGTTCCCTGTCAAGGAACCTCTGCACATGTGCGTGCCAGATGTTCCCTTAGCGTATTAACAAACATAACGTAGTTACATACGTCAGTACTTACGAGGAAGGGGCAGACCCTTCACTTACGATGGGTCTAGCCATTTGAATGAAGGATCTGGGTTGGGGGAAGCCCCGTTACGACTACGTTTGCGGCTGTACGGATACAGACCTAGTCGTAGTAGTTAAGGTTAAATCTGGACACGTAAGTGTCCAGATTTACTACCGAGATCGGAGAGTGTAGGAGGCATGCACTCCCCGCTACGCGAGCATACCTACGGATCCCCTGCACGCACGTAAAGCATGCAGGAGTATGAATCTTCCCCGTAGTGTAAGGACCTCTGTCGTCTGTAGCATATCGCAGCATAACTAAAGCCCCATACACACTACAGCATATAAACGACAAACGACAGATAAACCACAGATATTCAAGCAGTAGATTGGCAATCAGGCTGCATACACACTACACACGATTTTCTGTTGAGCCTTCAGTACTGAATGGCTTGATCGTTTATATTAAACTTTTCAAAAGATGCGATCAAACGATTTTGTGTACTTTACAACGATCAGGCATGATCGTTGCAGCATACACACTTGCACGATATCGTTCAAAACACTCCTTTCACCGGTGTTTTGAACGATTATCGTTTAAAAAAACTGTAATGTGTATGGGGCTTTAGTCTAGTACACATACTTTCAGTGGAGTGCAGCCTAAGCCTGGAATCCAATTTCCAATGTACTATCTGAGAAAGTACAGAATGGCAATTCAAGTGCTCTGGAAATGCTTGTTTAATATATCTTTCTATCAAAATTACTAACAACAACTTTTTTTTTCTACAGTGAGTATTGTTAAATTGAACTTGTTACCTCTACTGTGTTTGTTAAAGCTACACTTGTGATAAGAAATATTTATTACAAGGTGTGTTTATATTATGTATTGTGGTGAGTAGGAAATAAGGCAGAACCAGATTTGGGGGTCATGCCTCCCCTAGACACAACATTAATTCCATTCCCCCATAACATCTCACACACTTCACTACAGAATTTATTCATAAGATTTGCTATTTCTATGTGGTGTATTTATTATTCAAGTGCTATACTATTTGCTATCTTTATATAATTCACCTCTAATAAATGAAAACACAATGCAATGCAATACAATAAAATATATGTACTTACTGTTTTTCAGACTTCAGAATGCTTTTATATAATTCAACCTTCTAGAAGCAAACACTATGAAAACTCTTTTCAATAAGGATGACGGTAAATAGAAGACAGTCGGTTTTTCAGATGAATGAAAACTGATTTACGTTGATCTCAGTCAGATGAGAGGGACTGGATGCACAGAGGAACACAAAGGTTACTTAATGGAACAGAATAATATACTTCTTTGTTGCATGCTTTGTATTGTATTAATGCAAAAACCTTTTATGTATTTGAAATTTGATAAATTGCTTAAGCCTGATGCTGCCAAAGCCAGTGGTTATAAATATGCTGTTGTTTTGGATTAACATTTTGCAGAATCATTTTTTATATGAATTTTTATAAACAATATATAATTATAATTATAATATGTACTTGATTTTAAGATTGCATTGATCAACAGAAGTAAATAGTTATCAGGACAATAAATCCAGATAATATAAACGTAAATTTTGGGACCTGAAAGTAAAAAGTGCTGTTCATTCTTAAATGGGTAGTACTCAAGATCATTTTGCTAATTAAGCAAAAAACTGATTAGCGGGCTTATTTGCTTAATTGATGCATGTAAGTGCAATTAGAAGTTGCCTTTACGCATATATCAATAGTGTATATGAATGTATTCTCTGCATTACTATTTGGCACTGTGGTCATTTTAAGCGGTTGCAGTCCCCGGGTAGAACTTCTGATTTCCGAAATAGAGACATCCGAAAGTTCCTTTTCAGATGTCCCTTTTTTGAATACTCCCCAGTTTATCATTTTCTTTTTAGAATGTGTGCGCATACTTCACACATTTCATTCGCAAATACCGCCGCCGCGATATCCCTCCACCGCCGAACCACAGGAAATGGTGAGTAACCTCTCCAGGGTGCGGGGTAGGGAGAGTTAGGGTCAGGCTGCAGAGGAGGGCAGGGTTAGGGTCAGGCTGCGGGAGATTTAGGGTTAGGGTCAGGCTGCAGGGAAGGGAGAATTAGGGTCAGGCTGCTGGGAAGGGACGGTTAGGGTCAGGCTGCGGGAGATGGTGGGTTAGGGTCAGGCTTCCAGGAAGGGAATGTTAGGGTCAGGCTAGGGGAAGTGAGAGTTAGGTTTAGGGTAATGAGAGGAGAGGATCAGGGTTAGAATTAGGGAAAGGATTAGGGTACTTTTTTTACTTACTTTTCAGAGCACCGAAAGCTCGGTACTCCATGGATCGATTGCTATCGAGGTATATGCAATCAAAATCCCAGCCAGGACAATATTGGGCAAATGGCAGTAACTCTCATCTCTGATGAAACTTTGTTGAAAAGAAAAAGAAAAGTTAGGAATAACAGACACCGTTTTAATACAAGTAATTCAAGCGTTCTGATATAGCCAACATGGAAACCACAGTCCATTCTCCAATAGTCTGTCTTTATATTTTCCACACATATAGAAAACTATATTTGGTACAATAATTTGTCCTTGGATTTACAATATATTAGCATTAAATATATAGGCATTAAAATAGTATCAGTAGTAATAACAGTAGTTGAATTGACAAAGACACAGACTAGTATAAACTTCATGACTCAAGAACAAAAAAAGCTCTATTACAAAAATTACTCCACAATTAACATTCAGATTCCTTAGATCATTTGATTATTATTATGATTTATTTTAAGAAGTGATTTTTTTTAAGCCAGTTAGTGAAATCTTTAGCCTGATGATGCAAGGAGTATTTTAAGACGTGATTGGGCCTGCATTGTACTTGGGGCCCCCTCCCCATCCTATTTAGGTGACTTCAGCCATAGTGCACACCACTCCACCCAGGAATGTTCCATTTGTGTACAATTGGAGAACATTTTTCATGTTAAAGCAGGTACAAGACCTTCTGCAACAAAGTTTAGTGTTTTAATTTAAGCTTAATTAAAATGATGTATATAAATACATGTTTGTAAGAAATTCCCCTCATTGGGAACAGAGAAATTGTTTGCATATGTTGATTTTTATAGGCAAAGACAAAAGGACAGCGTTATTGTGCTAAAGGTAACTGAGATAATATGAAAGATATATAAAACATAACACTTTTGTCAAATATATAGAAATCTAAAAGTATATTTGTATACTGAAAAATGTAAATAAGTATCTGAAATAATCAATTGAAATCACACATATTACCAGATTACCTCTAATCTAAATATAAACGCTGTACCAAAAATGGTCACAGTCAAGTAAAAATATCAATAAACCTTATAAGGAACAGGGTTTAATGTAAAGACAAAAAAGGCATACAAAGGTATGTAAACCCCCTCTTCCAAATCATTGCGAGTCCCAGCTGCAATGCCTCTCATTGCAAAGTAGGGACAGCCTCAAGTTGCTTTTCGGCTGTTGCTATTTTGAATGACAGCCATTTCAGAATTTTTTTATGAATGGTTGAGTATGCGATTATCGGAAGCCACAGGGGACTTAAGGTTAGGCTGCAGCGGGGTAGCTCAAACTACACACCGCCACATTTAATAATGATCAATATAGATCTTAGCACTATGTACCGTACTCACACCAGATATATCTCCACGTAGCACTTCCTTATGATTTATGCTGTCACTTTTATGACTTAGATTTGTGCTATGATTGAAGAGGAAAAGAAATGCCTCACCTTGACAACTTTCCCATTATCACTATTGGGGGGTCCTTATTTACAATGTTTAAATATGTCCTGATAAGCAGTAAAAACAACTTTATTTATTTTCTATACTCTGAATTTGAATATATCATTCATGATATTGGATTGTGTGTGAATATAAATGGATATTGGGTTATAGAATATGTATGAAAGATACAAAAGGCATTCCATTAAAATAAATCCCCATTGTCAATATGATACCTTCTATGATCAGTAATATAAAATTGCTAGGTGCTAAACAAAAAAACACCTAACTGTGTATTCTATAATCTTGAAGCACATCTTTGTTTCTGTTCCCATATTTTATAAGCAAAACAAGAAGAAAAAAAACTGTTTAAATCAAAGCTACATAGTAACCAAGATAGGCATTAATCATGATAATCCTAGCCTATGTGGCTTTGAGATTTATGAATACTTACCTATACAGCTATTCCTGGCATTGCTGAGCATAACAGCGGACAATATGTTTATAATATAATAGGTTCACAATGAGATAACAATTCTGAATGATCTCCTGACATTTAAGCTGAGAGGGGACAGCACAGTTGGGATAAAGACAGCACAGCACTAGAATAATCTCTGATATTTGAAGCAATATTAAATATTAGATAGAAGAGAGAGAGAAAGCAACTTTTCATTGTAGTGTCACTCTGTGAAGAAATCCAAAATAAATTTTAGGCTTTATTTGTAACACAAAAAAACACACAAAATTTTTGTTTAATCTTACATTTCCCAAGCCTGTGCACCCTAAAGTGATCATTGAGTAATGCCTGAAGAATGCTGTTAATCCTATATTTTTGTATGGCGTACTTTCAGTATACGAGGTACGTATGTAAAATAACAAGACTGTGATTCCACCTAGTAAACAAAGCAGTCAGAACCGGTTATAACTGCATATGTAGTGACCTAGAACATGTGGCAGAATGGGTTCCAGGAGTCACAACAGTTACCAGCATTATTATAAGGAAGTTTTGAAAAAGCTGAGAGAAAGAGTCAAAAAGAAACGGCCGCGTGGAAAAATGGTTTCATTCCTCACCAGGACAATGCGCCTGCTCACACAGCAATTTCTGTGAAGCAGTTTTTAACCAACAATCACATTACTACACTTGAACATCCTCCATATTCGCCCGATTTAGCACCTTGTGACTTTTATCTTTTCCCAAAAGTTAAATCAGTCTTTAAAGGGACACATTTTGAGTCAATTGAAGAAAACAGCAGATATGTTGAAACAACTGACAGAAATTGATTTGCTCCATGCCTTCGACCAGTGGAAAACAAAACTACAGAGATGTATTAGTGCAAATGGGGAGTATATTGAAGGGGACAAGCATTACATTTGTAATACCAATAAATAAAAGTGAGTTATTTAATAGACATACCTCGTATACTCAAAAGATAAAAACAAACCTTTTATTTTGTGAGTGAAAATGAACTACTAACTTTAAAAGTATATTATGTTTTGTTTAAATGGTTTATAACCTAGTATCACATGTTTTATTACTTCTATAATAAAAAAGTATGTAATACCTTCACAGGTGAACTATTTTGTTACCTATCAATAATCTGGAATAACATCTACCCATTTAATGGGTAGGAAAAAATGAGTAATAATATTTTGAAAATACTTAAGGTACTGGTGAGAGGTTTTGCACTTGCATATTTTAAAATACAGTAATAACTGGTAAAATAACAGTATAATTTTGCTTGATATTACATTAATATTATTATGTAATGCTTTGAGAAAAGCCGTAAGTGAAGAGTAAAAATTATTTATATTATATTGCATTGCACTTTCCAAGATCAGATAGGGATAGCTCTACTTTCTTCAGTTTCCGATACACCTGTATCTGATTGACACAAGCAGAATGCAATCTGTTTGCACTAGATTACAAGTAAACTTGCAAGTGGGATGGCTTTAGTATTAAAGTATCAAGGAAATTTTACTGCTAACCCAGAACCTAGCTAACCTAGCCACCATTTTTAGTACATACAGAATGAAAATTTTAAGGTATGGTTTTGGTGTCATAAGTCTGTGCAAGCTCTTGGAGTGGTTACCCAAGCACCTTCACATATGTGTGTATTTACTGGGGATTAGCTATCAAATCCTGCTCCTCCAGCATTCCAAGATCCAAATGTAGCATAAGCCTAGTCTTATTTTATGTTACTTCTATTACTGACTATTTCTGTGACATTTCCCCAGTAGTTGAAGCATGATTTGTTTGTACATGTGTATTATTAAACAGACTAGTCAAAGGCCCGTCAGAATGATGGGAAAAAATATTCCCCATTCATTTCTCTCCAGTATTCCCATCATGTGTCTACAGCCTCCCAATTATCCCCCCATCACATGTGTCCAGCTCCCCAGTATCCACCATCATGTGTGTCCAGCTCTCCAGTATCCCCCATCATGTGTATTCAGCTCCCCAGTATCCCCCATCATGTGTTTCCAGCTCCCCAGTATCCCCCATCATGTGTGTCCAGCCATCCAGTATTACTCAGCATGTGTGGCCAGCCCCCCAGTATTACCCATCATGTGTGTCCAGCCCCAAGGATTATCCAGCATGTGTGTCCAGCCCCCCAGTATTACCCATCATGTGTGTCCAACCCCCAGTATTGCCCATCATGTGTGTCCAGCCCCCCAGTATTACCCATCATGTGTATCCAACCCCCAGTATTATCCATCATGTGTGTCCAGTCCCCAGTATTATCCAGTATGTGTGTCCGGCCGCCCAGTATTATCCAGCATGTGTATCCAGTCCCCAGAATTATCCAGCATGTGTGTCCGGCCGCCCAGTATTACCCAGCATGTGTATCCAGTCACCAGTATTATCCAGCATGTGTGTCCGGCTGCCCAGTATTATCCAGCATGTGTATCCAGTCCCCAGTATTATCCAGCATGTGTGTCCAGCCCCCCAGTATTAACCAGCATGTGTAAGGAGTACAGGGTGTATAGGGTGATGGTTGTACAGGAGGGGTACAGGGTGGGTGAGCCTCTCTGTTCCACACCGATGCAAGTGCACAGTAGTGTCACTGTGTGGACACTACTGCTCATGCGTATAACGGTGAGGAGCAGAATGATTTTTATATAGATAGATATGATCCATCAATTATATATTTATGATTTACCTGTAGATAATGACCAATAGCAAATAATAAAATGTTGTTAATAATATGATAAATGCCATTTTAAAGAAAAAAATATTTTGGAGGTTGTTTTAAACTAAATGTAGTTGGCTTGTAACAGTTTTAAATTTGTTTTGTTATTTTATGCTTTTTAAATCAGTTTTCTATACCCTGTGTGATATATATTTTGAATTGTTATCTCACAAATTATTTTGGAAGTAAAGCTGGGTACACACCTATCCATTTATTGGGCTGATCATTTCCTTCCACATTCATAATATATTGTGAGAAAAAATATGTCACATCTGTTAATTTCATTTTATAAACCATTTAAAATCATGATTACCGATGGTATGATGTTGTAAAAATGTAAATGATAATGCCAAACAATCCTACTTTCAAGCTTTTACTACTACTTAGGTTTCAAACCCTATGCGCTCCTTTCATACATTTAACTCCTTACTTCTGTGCAAAATCCACCAACTTCCATCAATGCCCAAGATCTTACATTTTACTTTAAGGACAAGATTGAGAGGATCAGACAGGAAATGTCATCCTGCTCATCAATTAAAATACTGCACATCCCCTTTACTTTCTCCACACTCTGGCACCATGTCCACATTTCAACCCACAAATGAAGAGTATCTGTTCTTTTCTGCTCTTCCCACTCTGCTACCTGTCCTCTTGATCCTGTACCCTCACAAGTCAGTCTTCTGTGCTTATTCCAACCTTAACTACAATCTCTCCCTTCAGGCATCTTCCTGTCTTAATTCCATCATTCCAAATCTGAAAAAAGCTCAGTTCTGACCCCAACTCTCCCTTAAATTATCGTCCCATTTCCCAGCTTTCATGCCCCTCAAAACTGCTTGAAAAACTTGCCTCACTCCCCTCCTTTCCTCACACAGTCTACTGGATCCTCTTCAGTCAGGCTTTTATTTCCAACACTCCACCAAAACTACCCTGACTAGGGATCAGGGACTAGGGTGGTCAATGATATAATCACTACTAAAGCAAAAGGTCACAACTCTCTTATAATTCTCCTGGATCTTTCTGCTGCTTTTTACAATGGACTGCTCTTCTCATACAAATGTTACAATCCCCAGATATTTTGGACACAGTGTTACACGCTGCATATGGCAGCAGCGTGTAAATGCGTCTTTGTCATGTAGCAGAGTACTCTGGTCCTGGCTTCCCCTGCAGCATTTTTTCTTGCTAGGGATCCTGGCTTATTACCCCTAAGCTGGGATTCCCTGGCTGTGTATTTGGCTGTGTGCAATCAGCAGCCAATGGGGATGTGGCTCTCCACTTAAATACCTGACACCTGATTGCCTCCTTGCTGGCCATAGTTTCAGCTTCTAGCATTGCTGTCTGTGCTCCTGTTGGATTTCTGTCCTTACCTCTGATTCTAAATGCCCTTTTTTTCCCCTGCTGTGTCTCTCCTGTGTGCCCTGGATTCCTGCCTTGCCCTGATTATTGTTCCTGGTGTGAGTTAAGTTACCTGCTGTTTGTTGTGAGCTAGCCTCTGTTTCTGTATTTTTATTGTCAGTTTATATCCAGCCTTGTGCTGGTACATGTGCTGTTTCCACCTGCAACTATTGTATACTCCAGTCCTGAACTAGTTAACTACTGTGTTTACTCCATCTGCACCTGTTGCATACTCAAGTCCTGAACTGGTTAACTGCTGTGCTATTTCCACCTGCAACTCTTGTATACTCCTGTGCTCACAGACTCTGTTCTTATTCTGTTACACGCTGCATATGGCAGCAGCGTGTAATCATGTCTCTTTGCCTTAGTAGGAATTCTTGTCCTGGTTTCCCCTGAAGCACTCCTCCTTGCTAGGGAACCTACCTAATTAACTTGCAGCTGGGATTCCCTAGCTGTGCTTTGGTCATGTGCTATTGGCAGCCAATGGGAATGTGGCTCTCCCTTTAATTAGCTGCCACCCGTAAGACTCTCTGCCTGTAATAGCTTCCAGTTTCTGCTCATTGCTTCAAGCTTCCTGCTCCAGTGTCTGTCTGTCCTGCCTGCAGTTCGTGATCCCAGCAGTACCTACATCTCTGCTCCCTCAATCCTGCAAACCTGACCTGTCTACATTGCATCGTTGCACCACTGATCCCAGCAGTACCTGCATATCTACTCCTGCTATCCTGCAAACCGGAACGGTTTACCTTGCATCGCTGCACCACTGATCCCAGCAGTGCCTGCATCTCTGCTCCTGCAAACCTGACCTGTCTGCCTTACATTGCTGCACCACCGATCCCAGCAGTGCCTAGCATCAAGTTCAAGTCTGCTGTTGCCATACAGTTATACCTGCCTGTTGCATTCCAGTCAAGTCTGCCTAGTATCTGGTTCAAGCCACTGTTGCTACACAGTTTTACCTGCCTGTTGCATTCCAGTCAAATCTGCCTAGTATCTGGTTCAAGCCACCGTTGCTACACAGTTTACCTTGCCTGTTATTTGTTTATTTTCACCCATTTATTACCTGGATTCTGTTACCTTCAATAATCACATTGGTTCCAGTATTCCTTGCACCTTGCCGCAGGTATTTCATAACATATTCTACCTGCACAAACTATATCCAGCCTTGCGCTGGTACTGTGAGTCTCCAGCTGCACATTTATCTACTTACTCTTGTGCTGGTTCTGTGCTTCTCCACCTACACTTACCTGTGTTCCAGTCCTGTACTGGTTCTGTGCCACTCCACCTGCATTTGTGTATTCCAGTCCTGTACTTGTTCTGTGCCACTCCACCTGCACTTATCTGTATTCCACGTCATTGCTGGTCTGGGCCTCATCTTTGTACATTTGTAGTCTCCTAGCTTGTTTCGGTTCTATCTACCTCTCACTATACGAGTTCTGTTCTGGGGGCTGCGACTTGCTGTTGGGGCGCAGCTCCAGTCCACCCCCACCATCAGGGGCTCTGGCGAACACCACCCAATAGTTAGATTCCGTGCCCTGGTAACCGTTCTCAGCTATTTCCTGGTTCACATTCTACTTATCTAATCACTCTTTAAGTGTTTGTTTTTCTGGATCCACCTCCCCTGCTCTTGCCCTATCTGTTGGAATACCACAAGGCCTGAGGTGGAACTAGCACGTTGTGGGCCCAGGTACAAAAAATATGTTTTGGGCCCAGATGATATCCCAGGTAACCCGGTGGGGAGCTTTGTTGGTGCGGTGATGACGGCTGTGGGCCCTTGTAAGAACATGGGCCCCGATGCTGCTGCATCTGTTGCACTAATGGTAGTTCCACCTCAGCACAAGGCTCAGTGTTAGCTCCTATGTTCTTCTCTATCTTCACCATTTCCCTTGGATAGCTAATTAAGCCATCTAGATTTTATCATGGATGTCCTCCAGCCATATCAAACTTAATATTTCCAAAACAGAACTAAGAATAGTTCCACCTACCAATAAAAGCTGCCAACCCAGTCTCTATTTCTGTTGACAACAATGAGATTACCCCTACTCATAAAGTTTGATGCTTTGGTGTTATCCTTGACTTTGAGCTGTCCTTTGTTATTTAACTCCTGTTAAATACATCTAAAAACATTTCCAAAATACACAAATATCTCACACAAGAGATAAACACATCTCTTGCATTGATTATTGGACAACTCTCCTCAATTATAAAATTACCTCCTCTATATTGCAAGTAGAATCTAGATTGATTTCCTTGCAAAACTTTGTCAATGTCTACATTGGTTGCCTGTACCTGTTGTCTGACTTCTGGGCTGCACTGACTCTCTGGAATAACTTTCCTCCTCCTTAAGACTATCCTCTACTCCAGAGCCGGCCCTAGGCATAGGCAGTATAGGCGATTTGTAAAAGTAAGGAAACAGATATATTCTGTAGATTAGCACAGATGTATACGTGGAGGAAGCATATAGCGTACAATATGGAAGGAGAGGTGAGTATCAATCCTATGGTCAGGGCCAAAAAGTATCTTTTTCAACGCGGCTGCGCTGATCTGAATGGTTTCCAGCAAACAGTACAGTGTTACCGGCAGTGTAGACACTGTGTAGAGGAGATGTAAATGTCAGTGTTACAGTTAGTAGATTCTCTGTATTCCTCAATGGAAATAGCTGCGGCTCGTGCTCTACAACTCTCTGCATCAGGTCAGTAAACAGGCACCAATCAGTTATAAAAACCCTACAGGCTGCACTAGTAGCTGATAAACAACTGAGCTATGGTATAACCAAGCTTTGTCATGATAATAGTGTGATATATGTGAATTAGTATGAGGAGACATCATCACCTGGAAGTAACCGAAACCTATTTAGTTGTGTTAAATGATAAACTGCTGTCTCAGATTTGAACCAGCCATCCAGAGACCAGTGCTAAAGTGAGGCAGGACACAGCAGGCGGACGCCCTGCCGCCAGAGGATTAACAGATACCGCCAGGATCACAGCGCAACAGAGACGCACGAGCCGCGGCTATTTCCATTGAGGAATACAGAGAATCTACTAACTGTAAGACTGACATTTACATCTCCTCTACACAGTGTCTACACTGCCGGTAACACTGTACTGTTTGCTGGAAACCGTTCAGATCAGTGCAGCCGCGTTGAAAAAGATACTTTTTGGCCCTGACCATAGGATTGATACTCCCCTATCCTTCCATATTGTGCGCTATATGCTTCCTCCACGTATACATCTGTGCTAATCTACAGAATATATCTGTTTCCTTACTTTTACAAATAAGAATAAGAATATCAGCTCCTACAGGAATGTCAGTAATATCTAGAGACAGCAGTGTGTCAGTAATATCTATTACTATCTATATAATATTATTATAATATTAGATATATAAATATGTAATATTTGCTTAGACCATCTCTCTTCAATGCTTACACTACTGCTATTTCTTATTTCCTTGCACAACATTTCTTATCACTTTTATACATCTTTAAATACCCCTCATTCATATCCCTGTATCCTTATAAGCCCAGCTCTTCTAAGCAATCCCCAAATTAACTCCCATGAACTCCTATCTTATCTAAAATGTCTATCTGTAGCTTCCTCTAAAGATACAAATCATAAAACATCTCATAGATCACATAATCTCCTATATCTCTCACTACTTCTTCTGTTAGCTGGTGATATCTCTCCAAATCCTGGTCCCCCTCACATCTCTCACACAAATCAATCAAACTCTGGACACTATAGGAATCATGCAAATATCAAACACATTTCCTGTCTCCCACCACCTTCAAAAACAATAAACTGCGCACTATGGAATGTACGCTC
>WWET01001739.1:38354-65666 GCA_011038615.1 Limnodynastes dumerilii | reverse complement strand
ATACATATACCCCTTTTTCTCCCCCTAATAACAGCTATTAGGGGGAGAAAAAGGGGGTTTTATGGGGAGATTGCTGGAAGAGAATTCTAAACGCCAGTCTGAGATGGCGTGATTTTAACTCTCAGAGCAGAGTATAAAACTCCACTCTGAGGGTTAGTAAATAGCCAGCCCCATTGAAAACAACGGGGCTGGCGAGGGCAGGTGAAGTTTTGCCGCATGGCCATGGAAACTGTTGATTTCCATGGCAGTGCAGCTGTTGTAAATAGCAAAAAGTTCATTTTTGGAGTTATAACTTCATAACTCCAAAAATTTACCTTTTAAAGTTTAAGTAAATAGAGCCCACAGTGAGGGGAGAGGGAGAGATATAGGTGAAGAAAGGAATTGATAAGGAGAGAATGGGATTGGTCACTGGGTCTTTGACTTATTCCATAGTGGGTAACTGGTACACAACAACAACAAAGGTTGGGAATCACTGATATAGCTAATATGATAATAACTTTCACCCATGCCAGTCACAGATGGATGGACAATAGAACAGTGGCATGAATTTTATACTCCACACTTTTTCTGCTCATACCACAATTTCCTTCATTCTACAACACAGTAATTATATGTAATTTTTATGTTGTACTTTGGCAGTTAACGAGAGGTGTACTCAGTAAAAGCCAACTGTCCATAAATTGACCTAAACTGTATTGTAATTCCTTAATGAAAATATACAGGGGTCAAAAATGAATTTAAATTAAAGTGTATGAATTCACCTATTAATTGAGAGCATTCAAAAATAGCTGTAAGATCAGATCTAAGTACTAGACGCTGCTAAACGCTGACTTTCATAATGATAATTACATAAAGTGGTGAAACAAGAAGGGTATAATTCAAAGGCTCACAGTGCATATATATCATATCTTATAATACATTTAGTTACCACATACAAATTTTGTAACATAGGGCCGGATTCATAGTTCCGAACAAACACCTTGTGGAAGTTAGGTGTTTTTCCAGCAGCGTGAATGCATATCCCAGATGTTACGATATGATTTTTCATTCGTATGTAACTAAATTCTGTATGCCTGGAGATTATTCCAGCAGGGCAGCCCATCCACTCCGCCATAAGGGAGGAGTTCTGGGACAATAATCTGATCAAAGAGAATCCATTGATTATCGTCCCAAGCAATATCTTGCAGTGTGTGGGCAAATCTGATTATCGGACCTTTGTACCTCCTCCCCCTGGCTGCAGTTTCCCCATCTGTCTGATTGAGTCAGACAGACGGGAAAACTCCAGCCAAGAGGTGAAGGTGCCATACACTACTATTAGCCAGCTCATTAAAAATCTGCAGAACATCTCACACTGACAGCTGTCAGTGTGAGAGGTTCTGCACAGAGAGGACACAACCCTTTTTTTTTTCATACATTTTTTGGTCAGTCAGCCAATTGGCTGACTGCATGGGACTCCTGTCAAGATTATCGGTCCCAGTCTCTGCTGTTTGGGGCGCAGATTTTAGGACCTTTCCCTAGGAGAAATTGTCCCAAATATCAGTCATCATATGCTGGGAGCAATAATCGCTCTAGTGTGTGGCCAACTTTAATGTTTTGAAAAAATATTATATAACCAAAAACAGACTCCAGTGCATTTATCTTCTGTACTACACAAGACCATAATCTGATAAATGAAATAAAATAAAAACACTATAAAGAAAAAATGCCGATTGGTTTTATTTTCTGTTATATCAAAAAATACAGCTTTACCACAAGAGTGTTGCACAAAATTTCACATTTGAAAATACAATTAGGTTTCCAGTACAGAAAAATAAATAACTGCTTAGCTAATAGAGTTAGTGCATGGCACAGGAAGTACTTATTTTAAGCCTCTGCAGTAGACCACAACAATACATAATTCAAGGAGCAACCTTAATCTTGTTTGCTCTTCTCCTAATTGGTTTTGCAGCCTTGTTTTGATGTTTACTCCAAGGAAAGAAAAAGTAAGAGCAATGTGATATACACTTGGTTCTCAGATCACTTCCTGGATGTAGGAATGCATTGTTTCTTCCTTAGAATCAATGCTTTTGAATTAATAGTATGTATCAACAGATGAAAAAAAAATAGGCCTTTTATATTTAATTTAATTTATATTTAACTTAAATTAACTTAAAATAATGGTGTAACTTAAAGGGACAGTATGGTTTAATTTGCAAATATAATTGCTATTGATTTTTTCTCCCTCTATTGCCAAGTGAGTGTGACATATACACTATAAAGCAGGGTCCAGTCCTCTTCAGATCCTACTCCACACTTGACTGTTTACATGATCCTGCAGCAGACCAACGTCACACTCTGATCAGCATCTGTTGAAATAAAATTCTCACTGTACACACTCTTCTAATCTTCACCCTCAAAGGTGGTCCTGCATGACATCAGAATCAGGCAAATAATTGGATAATGCTGGCATGGGAGCATACACACTTGTAAATTGGTTGGGTGTTTGGCTGGTGGGATGTGGCGACCAGTATTGGATGTAACATGTTGTCGTGTGAGCATACACTTATTTAATGTCTAGCCAAGTTGACGGTTGATCTGGACAAGAATCGGATAAGTGTGAACTTCAACATTGTACTTATACATATATCTAGCAGATTTTTTAATCCAATCCCTTAGTTTACTTTGAGAATCAAACAAACTATCCCATGACAGTAGAGCCACCTAGTGGCCAATTAATTGTTAGCAATGATTTTTTAAAAAGGCGTTCTCATGCTCAATCCTGGTTTGCTTTGCAAAAATCATCCAAATCCCTCATTGTACAGCATTTTTATTAGCTTAATTTTAAACCTTGAACCTTCTGGTAGCTGTAAACAAGTGCAATAAATTATGTATGGGTCTGTGGATAATAAAAGCATATAGGGACATGCAATGACAATTTTTTCAAAATAAATGAATAGATTTCCTTCTGTTAAATATCAAATAATTTTTTTCAATTAAAAGTGTGTAAGTGGTAACTTGGTTTGTCAAACTCAATTATAAGCTAAGGAAAAAACAAAACAAAACACAAACAAATTATCTTCTGTATTTATTATATGATTTATCTATAATTATAAACACCATTTTGTTACTAAAGCTTAAAAAGACAATAGCTTAACCTAATATGCAACTCAGTTTATTTGCAGGGAATACTAGAGTTCTAGAAAGGGGTGTAGTGCTGCGCTAGGGGCCACACAGTCTATATCGCCACAAAAAAATTTTTTTATATGCATATAAACATATATAAAACTTGGTACAATAAAATAAATTTAATACATAAACCAAACCAATAGTAATAAAATGGTATACCAATGATTAATCAGTAAAAGAGGATGAACACTAGATATAGATGGCAAAAATTAGCAGTTACCCACTGGCTTAGCGTGTCTGCTAATGCCAGAAAAACAAAGCCCAAAGACAATTGTAATCCAAATCTTAGTGACGTCAATCCAATTTATGGCAATTTATGGTCAATTTTTGACTGTATGGCAATGAGTCCAAATGTAAAAATGACTGGATGCCAGGTAGAGTGTAATGAGAACAGCTGTTGTCGACTAGGAAGCAGTACAAACAGTCTATGGCTAACACTGGGCCAAAGGGGGAGAGACTAGCGTCTCCGGTACTCATGGCTTCACGGGTAAACCTACAGGTTTTAGGAGCATGGGCATCCAGATGGTTAGCAGAGGAGCAACAAGCCGCACGGGGCTAGTGAGGACTCTTAGACCCACGTGTAGAAGTTGTGCTAGGGGAGTAATACTCCTCCTTCCCGCAGTGCATTTAGAACAGGGACAACTGGAGATGGAGATGATATGTACAATAGGCAAAAGGAAGACCAATAGGATGGAACCATAAGGGCCAGAGGGTAAAACGGTCCACTATAAACCTGATAGTCCAGAACTCAATAGATCAATTGGTGTAGCAAATAAAATCAGGGAAGGCAAACGACCTGACACATTTCCTGGCTCAGAAGCCACTTCATCAGAGGTAGAGTTCTGTGTGATTCATTATTGTCAATTACTATGGGTATAGGTGTTACCTATTACTTAGGTACAAAATATATACTGTAAGACAGAACAGGGCACATAGTAATACAACATTGTCTGTTTCAATTGCCAAGATGCTGAGTAAAGGGAAGGGACATTAAGTGCTAGGTCTGGTCTATTCTAAATATCATGTAAGCGTGGGATTCATAGAGCACCACTATTAGGGCCTTAAAGACCTTTTGGTCGTCCTAATATTTCTCATATACAGTTCTATAAATAACACATAAATAACCCTCCAACATTTTATAATGGAAAATAGGTACACTTGGGGGGAGGGGGGGCCTGTGAAGGGGAAGTGGTTTGTCCCATGGGGGGCGTGACTTTAATCTGCTCTCATTTGCCTGTATGATAAGGTGCAAAATCTGATTTTACACCTTATCGTAGGATCTAATAACTCACAGGAGAGGGTCTTGTCACTTTAGCTGAGCTGTAGGACTCGCTATAGTGATCGGATGCTGAAGGACTCGAAAGGGAGTATAGGAGGGGGGAGCTGCCAGGCCAGAATCCAGTACAGGAGCCCTGTTAGCCGATACAGACCATTAAAAAGATGGACCGTATCTGCTAAATAGGCACAGTTGGAGGGTATGCATATGTAAAGTCGAACCATGACTTATTTCTGTGTTTTCTAGCATATAAAAATAGTGTATTGTCCTTATTCAATCATGCTTTCTAAAAATTCCAGAACAAATTATGGCTGTTTATTAAGGTTAAAGAGACCAATTAAGTACCTTGCAGAAGCAAAAGAAAGGTTACATTTCGTCACCATAAGATGGATCTCTTCAATGACATTATACATATAAGTGATGTGCAGCTGCCACCTGACTTGTTATTCAGTGTTTTTGACAAATATCCACTATAGTTGGACCTGTTGTTAAACTCCTATTTTAAGAAAAAGCTATTGCAGCCTTGTAGGTTGGAAGATATAATTATATTACTACTTAGATCAATAACTTTAGCAGAAAATTCAGCAACTAGTTTTTCATAGTGTCTATATTGAATTATATGCAGGGTTGCATAAATGAATAAAAAAAAATTCTGATTTATTTGATTTAAATCAGATTTTTTTATTTAAATAGAATTTTTTTTATACAATTTTTTTTTAAGTAAACGGTTTAATTTTAGATGTTTACACCTTGTTTTAGTAATACATGAATAATTTTTGAAGTGAGAACAGTAACAAAATGAACACAGTAATAAAATAAATACACACTAAACAGTTGCATCAAGAAGTACAATTAGGCTCTAAATTTCACTCGATCAGTTGTTTGAGTCAAATATGTACATGTCTTTGTCTATGTCCTCATTTACTACAGAAGCGTCTAACTGAAGCTGAGCTGCGTAGGACATCCAGCAGGAGATACTTGAACTTTGTCCACTTCAAACATGTATGATGCAAATTGTTTCATGGATGCACAAAAGTTGATGATGACTGGCATAATTTGACGATTCTTGGCCTGAGCAAACTCTATAGCAGTCTCAATTTCACTTTGATTTAAATCATGATTTAATCATTTGATTTAAATTGTTGATTTAATCATTTGATTTAAATCGTTGATTTAATAGTTTGATTTAAATCGAGCAATCCTGATTATATGCCTTCAGTTATATATCATAGTAACATAGTCTCATAGCAAATGCTACACTTTGAAATAGAGATATACAAACCAACCAATGTATTAAGTGTTGACTTAGCAAATAATTTTATTAGAAATAAATGTGGTTTCCCCAGTGATGACCATTCTAAAGTTAAGCCTCCAAATGAATTCTGTAGATTACTGTACTAAATTAAGTACTGCTACTTTCCTAATGATTGTTTCAGACATTGGACATTAGAAGAATATCATTACCATCTCTTTTATGTTTGCAGATGACAGGTTGAACAGTGACTTACATCATTGCCTCTCACATACAAGTAAATATTATTGTGATAGGAAATAGTTAAATCCCCAAATGCATTCTCAGCAGATTCTCTGTGAGTCATGTGATTAGGCCAAGAAGCAGCCTTTAAATTGCCTGAGAAGTGATTTAGGTCGTATAATGTCGTAGTGATTTAACCATCAGCACATTAGTTTTTCTGTTTACTTGTAAGTGCACACCAACAACTTGCAAAGTGCAGTTAGCATCAATTCTTACCTCGCAATACATTAGAGGAATGTATTACACTGAGCCATAGCCATTTGCAATGTTTTATAGACCTACCTAGCAAGAAATCAATATAATATTTCAAGGTAAAATTGAGTCTATTTTATTTTCTCCACAAAGAAAAGTGAGAAGAGCAAAAACTGATGTCAGCAAGGAACATTGAAAATAGGAACTGCAAAAATTTGGGCCCGAATAGTTAGTTACACATCATTTATAATAATTTCCTGTCAAACTTTCCTTTACACATTTACAAATTAGTGTTGTTGAGTTTCCCTCTTATTTCGAGGCACATGGGCTACATCAAGTAAGTAAGTGGTAAGATGGCCATTTTATACATCAATCCAGCTCAGGTAGCTAAAAAAAGCTGCAGGAAATTCCGGAACAATGCACTTCGTTCCATATGGAGGGAATCAGATCACATGGAGCAATGTTGTGAGTTGGAAAGCGTATTGGGTACAACTGTGGGTAGGGAAGCATATGGGACACTATTGTGAGCAGAGAAGCATATGGTGCACTACTGTGGAGGGAAAATGATGGTGTATTATTGTTGCTGGGAAAGCATATGGGGCACTATTGTGAAGGGTGAAAATATGGGACACTATTGTGAGTGGGGAATTATATGGGGCGCTACTGAGGGTAGGGAAGTGTATATGGCACTATTGTGTGTGTGGAAGCATATTGGGCACTATTGTGGGTGGAGTAGCATGTGGTTCATTATTATTAAGAGAAAGCATAATTTTATTTAATTATATATTTTTAATGATAGTTATACCTGAATTTGGTAGAAAAGAAAAATGTTAAATGAACTACTGGGTTGGAGTTTTTTTGTTAGGTTAATCTTAAAAATGAAATAAAAAAAAAAAACAACCAACCAAATAAATAAATACATACATACCTAAATAAAAAAATCAGTTTTTTCGACGGATTTTCCAAGTTTTAAAAGTTTTAAAAAATTTGGCAGCAAAATCATTAAAACGGTGCATGTGGCTGCTTGTGTGTTGAGTCCGATGCATGCGTACTTCGTCCTCGCTGGTTGTGATGGCACTGCTCGGCTTCTGATTGGTCGTCTGGTCGCGCATGAGTTGATGTGAGTTCCGGCACCTTTTTTCTTACAAAAAAAGCACTGATTGTGCTTCAGTTATGTATATTGGTTTTTTTTTTATATGTACTGATTCCATTCTGCAATATCCTTGTATAAATATAATAAGCATGGAGGCCTAAGTTTATTGTGTAGTGGGGGAGGGCTGGGGGGAGTTTGTTTTGTTATTTTTGTATGTTTGTTTTTCTGTATGTTTTGAAAAATCTTTAAATAAACTCAATTTAAAAATAAATAAATACATAAATAAATAAATAAATGAATAAATAAATAGATTGAATAAATGAATGAATGAATGAATAAAACACCTATGGGTCACCAGTAACCATGAAGTTATGACCTCAGTATGATCACTGCATATATAGTTGCTCTAAAGAATCCACGAGTAATAGATTACTTGTAACTATAGCTGTGCATTGTGCAATTTTACAATGAAATAAGCCATAGTTTTATGGTAAAATGAACTTGTTTTCACCTTTCTATTAGGCTATTTATGGTGACCAACACAATATATAATAATCCCTATTTGTTTCTAAAAACAAGAGCACTGGTTGCAATGCAAATGAGATATAAGGCTCTGAATGTCACCTCTGATTTGAAACTTGATCACCACTCTGTGCCAATAATGGCCAACATGTGATATCTGAGAACATTGCATTGCAATGCCTGCCCATATTTAATACATTATACGGGTATATGATTTATAGAAAGTCACACAGCCATGGCCAAAGTATCATTCAGCTCCTGATCTAGGCTTTGCTTTAAATAAATGACAGCCCGTTTTTACTGTTATCTGGGTGATGAATCAACAGGACTAAAGTGAGAAGAATGGAAGAGAAAATGTGAAGTACTGTTTTATCTCCCCTTATACTGTTTCCTTTGATAATATAAACACAGAGAGAGTGGAAAGATTATCTAAAGGTCACTTTGTTAATGAGAGCATGTGCATGTAAAGCCTTTTACTCGACCTTTGTTTTTATTCTTCTTGCCTCCTGCTGACATGCACCTGTTAATGTTGATGATTTCGGTTCCATCGTGTCATTATTCCATGTGCACACGCAATACAATCAATCAGGCTGGATGTCGATTCCATGTTTACGAGTAAACAACTTTACATTTTGTACAAATTTCTAACACAGATTTAATGTACTAAGTAAAGTTTTGTTTATATGTTTAAGACATAACAGATTAAAGAATGTTCTTAAAATGTGTAACAGCTTGCAGAAAAACACATGATTTGATCCAGAAGGCAATCTTGGTATCCTATTAATAACCCTTATTTGATTGGGTGATTTGTTTCCTGCTCTGTGGGACCTGATGGACAAAGTTGGCTTCAGTGGATGGTACCATCACATTCATTCATTATGAAATATGTGTTAAAGTTGTGATTTTTAAGTCTTTTGACCAAAAAATAAGCTGCCAAGTAAAATTTACTGAGGTCAGCTCTGCATAGCAAAATCCAGTTTGGATTATTATTTTTATTTACTGGGACTAGTGTCTCCAGTTGTTAATGGTACCACAGAGGAGTTAGACTTGGCAACATCTAAATAATATTGACCATTAATATTAATATACTAATTAAGTTCTTTTGATACAATGTAAACAGGGTTTTGTCCTCTTGGGAAAACTGTTGCTCATTCTTGCTAAGCGTTGAAGAATCATCCTGGTAAGGGCCAATCATTTTTAAACTATGAGTTGGATATCTATGGATCTGAACAGAAAACTCAGAGACATCATGCTATTCATGCATTTCATCTATAGAAACCTCTTCTCAGAGGTTTTAGGGTGGTTTAATGGTGTTTTTTTGTGGGTATTATGCCCACCTGGGGACAGATTTACTAAGCTGAGGGTTTGAAAAAGTGGAGATGTTGCCCATAGCAACAAATCAGTTTCTAGCTGACATTCTCTAGTATGCAATAGGAAAGTGAGAGCTAGAATCTGATTGGTTGCTATAGGCAACATCTCCACTTTTCCAAACCTGCCGCTTAGTAAATCTGGCCCCTAGAAACTTCTACTATTGACTTGGTGCTATATTTACAAAAATGTTTTCTCATTTTTTGGTTGTAATCTAGTTTTCTTGTCTACGCATAACAAAAACTCTAAATATCCCCCTTGTTCTCTTTCTCCATTTTTTTTTCATTAAAAATAGGTGAATATTTGTTAAAAGTTTGTTCTTAAAAATGTCATAAAAACATATTGCTGAATAAATACAGAACTTATCATCCCTCCTGCTTACTGAACAAACAATTATTACATGTTTTATGGTCTGTGTCATGGTAATTAGATTATTTTGCATCATATGATCCACAACAAAATCGACAAGAGTGTATAATTTTATCTCAATACCTGTTTATTATTAAAACTGCCATCTATATCCCTTAACCATCCAAACATAAAGTTAATCCTCTGCAACCAGCACATAGCTTATACCTAAACCACTTATTCAATGTAAAACTTAGGTAGACATATTGAAAAAATAGCATTTATGGGGGTGTTTTACATTATCTGGAGTAGCTAATATAACTTGTTCTGGACCGTATTGATTGAAGGCACTTTAAAGCCAAGGTCATGTATTCTGATAGCTTTGAAAGAAAAGTGCTTAGATACATATGTTTGCAGAAAAATACCTGTTTTGTGTCTGGTCCAGTAAATAATTTTCCAAGAAATATAATGACAATTCTTCATATATATATAGACAACCAAATACTATTAGTGGCTTTACTTTTGGATAAAAAGAAGCAACTGTTTTTTTTTTTTAAAGGACATATATTGCTCTATGATAAATTCATTTGGAATCTCACAAATAACCAGCATTAGTGAGTTTTTATAGAAGCTAAAATAAGTTTGAGAGGTACCACTCCCTTTGTAATGGATTCTTTGTTTTTGCATTTGGACTAGTCTTGAAACATGGATTAAATATGTGTAAATTATCCCTGTTATAGGCTTATATATTCTCCACAGCAGGGCCAGATTACCCACAAGGCAACCTAGTCACCCGCCTAGGGCCTGGCGAGCCCCGGGGGCCCAGGACCCAATACTGTTAATCACCCTTGCAGTCTTATCACACGAGGGCTGTCATTTCTGACAGGCAGGCCCCCCTAGGGCCTCATGAGTTTTATTTCTGGCTCTGCTCCACATAACAAGTCTCTATATAATATAGGCCCTTTTCTCCATCAGTGCTCCATAGTATGTCCAATTTTCTTTTTTGCTCTTTATGTTTAACATTTGTCCATGAACAGAAGAAAAGAAGATTGAGCTGTCAGTAAAGAAGAAACCTGCCATGAATAGACACATTTCTGGGTCAGAAATAGAAGCCGTTTTACTCACCAACATGACCTAGTGAGAGAGGACCATATTCACAGATCAGAATGAGTTAGGTACGGCAGTATCTGCACCTAATTCATCTGCACCTAACTCATCTGACCAGCCACCCAACCCACTCCCGTTCCGGTCCGGTTAACTAACCGTTTGTATTTTACTTCCTAAGAAGGAAAATATGAACGGTGATCCCCTCTCCGGCTAATTTAAATCCCTCCCCCCACCCTCTCTTCTTAAAAAAGGACAGAGGCTGCCATGGCACGCCTCTTCCTTCTTAAATTTCTAAGTGCGGTCTTTAAAGACCGCATATACTCAATCTACATACCTAAATTGTACGTAGATTGCATAAATGACCAACTACGCATGCGTAGTAGGTCATTTCTTAATAGACCGTTCTTAAACTCGAATACGGTTCAGAGACATTAAGTAGGGACCAAAGAACTGAGCACAGGATACTGATACCATTAACAGGTAGGGAATAGGGACCTGATCCAGAGCTACGATGGTACACTGAGCGGTCTAACGCTCAGCGTACCATTGCAGCACTCTCCGGACACTCCCCCTTGACTCAGCGTATTAACACACGCTACCCTAACTTCAGCCGGCATAAGCTATTGTTAATACACTAGTACGGCGCAGTTAGTATGCTAACGCCACCCTCCCAGCCACATTACCCTCCCTCCCCCCGCCTATCTGCACTAACTGCAGCGTAGTAATGGACTACGCTGCTGCTACGGACGCCCGATCCACAATCGGGCATTTCCATTGCTCTTCCAGGCAACATCTGCCTGGCGCATGCGCAGATCGTCTTTTTAGACAATCTTACGCTTATGCCTGGCGTACTAACGCTGGGTGACGGAAGTCTGGATCAGGCACTAGGATACCGACACCAGGAACATGAAGAGTACCAAATCTTACTGCAAAGCTGGATTCTATGTAGAAAGTAGGCAGATACACAACCAGGCTGGCAAAGGGCAAAGGTATAAGTTAATACTCTGGCCCTGATGAAATGCACAGTTTCCTAAAATAGACTAAACTCATCCCAAAGAATAGGAATCTGGCGCAGGGACAAGTTTTATAAGCAAGTCTCTGTGTCGTGTCATTTCTTTGCATATTATGATAGAGTTGAAGCTGCCTTAACCAGAGACAGATAGTCTGTGACTTGGGCGGCATGTGCAAGTGCACATCTATGATAGCCATGGAACACCAGGGACATATACAGCCTATAGATTAGAACAAAGATCACCCTCTTCTCCATTTCTTGATGCTCCCTGGAAATAATGGGGACAATGTTTCAGGAGTACATCCATTTTGTGTATTTATTTTATACTTCATCTTAGGGGAATTAAATATCTAAAACAGCTACATTTATCTAAACCAAAGTATTTAAGTGAGGTGACTTTGAAGACATAAAGTAATCAAGGAATCGTTCTAGAATCATTCTCTAATCATCAAACTATTTTAAAAATGACTGAAGACTTCAGAGGATTAATTTTCATGATGATGGTCAGTCAATTGACCTCTAGAATCCTTCAATGATTATCAAATGGCTCAAAGATGATTCACTAAATTATCTTTGCACAATATCTTTTGTGCACAAATCAAAATCCTACATACTGCTATTATTATTACAAATGTTTAAAATCTGTCATGCCAGCATGACTGTATGAGTCTCAGGATATTAATAATATTTAATAATATCACAATTAATTCACTGTAAGAGAACACTATATGGGAGAATCAATTTTGTGCAGCCTTCTGCAAAACAGAAAACATACCTAATCCAGAACCACAATCACACAACTATTGGAGTATGGCAGCAATAGCAACACCAATATTTCCCCAAATCTCTATTATAAAATGTAAAACTAAATCTCTTTCATTTGTGCTGTACCATCTGTAATATCATCGAGCAAATGCTTTTATTAAGCGAATTAAACATTATTTTATTAAACATTAAATTGTATAATGCCTATGTGTAAAATATAATACTCAAAATGTAAATGCAATCAATCCATTAAGGGTGAAATCATTTAATTCCCAATGTGTCCCAAATATTACACAAGAAACTGGATCATGCAGACATCTTGAACTAAGACAGATACATTTAAAATGTTCAAGCAATGATTAATGTGGCTGTCAGTTTGAAAAATGAAGACCACTGGGCTACATATGTGTATCTGCCCTATGACCTCATGGATAAATGTCTTAATCTGCGACTTTGTAGCAATTAAAATAAAATAAAAACTTTTTGTTTTCCTGCTGCAGAGAATTTGTTTCTCTATGGCAATTGTGTGCGTGCTTGGAACAAATCTTCTTTTTCAAAAACAAAACAGTGAGTAGTGAAGATATTATGTAATTTGTCTCCCAGGTTTCTACTCTTCTCAATATATATATATTATATAAATAAAATGTACTATACTAAGATTATTAGCAATTTTGTATATAAACATTTTTATTGTACTAAGATTATTAGAAATTTTTTAACCATTTTTTTTTTTTTTAAATAGAAAAATATATATTTTTCAGCTCTTGTTTAAAATCATTTAACCAGATCCAGACCTACTTGCATTTACCCGCTGTACAACTTCAATGTCGTCCCCCCTACCCATCTTACAGAGTTCCGTACGCTTGGACTTTCAAACCATACCATCCAGACCATTGTCATTTTCTAAAGCAAAGCACTAAATGTACTGTATCATCTAGCAACTAACAACTACCAAAAATTCTGCTTATAAAAACACTTGTTTTAAAAGAAGTGGTAGTAACATGTTATTGGTGATGTCACATAGGGGCGGGGCCCAGCAGACACGCTTTAACAGCGAGCCGGTGCGCAGCGTTGGTGGCTACTGAATAGTGCTGAGCAGCAAGTATCGGTAGGATACCGCGGATACCTACTGCTACAGAGCTAAGTATCGGCAGGCCCCCTTCAGGTCCGGACCCGGGACAATAGTCCTGGCTGTTCCCCCCTGATAGCAGCCCTGGAGACCTGCGATCACCTGTGGTTTTATCATTGTAACTTCTAATATGTAACAAGAAAAATAAGAAAAAGGTTTGAAAACAGTCGCTCTCTCTTCTTTGCTTTCCTGTCCTTCTTGGCACTACTGGTCAGTGGAAATGATGAAACAATAACAGCAAGTCCCATAGCATCCACTTAATATTTATTAATCAACAGGTTTTTATATAGCACTATCAAATTACATAGCACTTTACAGAGAATATTACTGATCCCCATTGGAGCTATATACTAAGGTCCCTAACACATACATAAGGTTAATTTATTCGGCAGCCAATTAGCCTACCAGCACAATTTTGGCACATGGGAGGAATTCGGAGCACCCGGAGCAAACCCACACAGACACAGGGAGAACATACAAACTCCACACAGTTAAGGCCTAGTCTGGGAATTGAACTCATGAACTCAGTGTTGTGAGACACAAGTGCTACTCACTGAGCCACTGTGCTGTCCCTATTAGCGTGTCTCTTGTGTAAAGTAAGCGAAAGACAATTTAGATGTTTTAGTGTTTTGTTGGTAATAGGCCTCACACTAGGTGCATAGGTTCAATGTTAAACCGCTTCCTTTAAGCCAACAGTTTCAGTAATAAAATGTAGCATTTGCAACTACAAGGATAATCCCAGTTTGGCGATTTCAGGTGCTGTGCTAAATCCTACCTCCATGCAGTTGTTTATAACAGGCACTTTGTTAGCTCTTCATAATAATTACAGCTGCAGGACTATTTGTTATCATTTACATGAATAATATAATTGAAATCTTATTATAGTGGCTTGTGGATAGAAACAATGAAAGATAATTAATTTTGATACCATTCCTGATTTAGTCATTGCCAGAGCTTTGAGGTTTCAAAGTAAGTCATTAATCTTTAGCAGGTTATAATATTTACAATAGCTTTTATTATCACACACCAATAAGGGTTCATAGTACATTTTGGCTCACTCTCTTTCTATTAATTAACATAGTAGTTTATTGGTCTATTCATCAACTTCTAGCCAATCGAATATTCCTTGTCAGGGAACACAGGAACTTAACTGCTAACAATGAACATTTTATTTTACTCTACTGGAATATAGTTAAATATAAATTCTAATATAAATTTTAGATTACACTGATGACACTAATTTGACTTTTCAGGGAAATTAGCAAGTGTGATAGTTTACTTATTATAGTATCAGAAAAAAGAATTTATGCTTTAAGGCTCAATGTATAATCTAAGTACTTTTTCATGTTAGTATGCAGTGTGGGGAAAAATATATTTTTTACTCACATACAGTTTTGTGTCCTAAGAGTCATGTCTAGTGTGAAAATGAACACAGATGGCAAATGTCATGTTAAATAAATGAATTGTTATATAACCAAATTAATAATTTAAAAACAGAGGCAATGCCTAACTGCCTATTTCCTGCTATCAACACATTGCAGCTGAAATATTCAGTTTGACATGCAGAGGGAATGTCACAAAGTTGAACATTAAAGTGGGATTTTTCATATGCTACAGAAACACTTTTGTGTGTTTCATTTGTTTATAGTAAGTAGAATTGTTGCAAGGCTATACAGCAAACATTATAATTAAGGATATCTCTCTATCAACACAAATTCCAGTCTATTTTTAAATGAAAATACTGTAATGCAAAAATCACATAACTCTCAATTATTCTGCAAGATACCACTACCACTAAAATATACTGGATTTTTAAAACTTACTTTCTATTGAATTCCCTTCTCTCCTTTCCCTTAGACTTCTAACCCTTCTAAAATATCAGTGTTATCTCACCCCTTATCACATTAGCCCCTCTGATCCTGTCGCTGTGCAAGTTATTGTTTACTTTAAAGCTAGCCTCACACTCATTGTGGATTGGGCCAAAAATCACTCTTGTGTGTGGACTAATTTATTTTTCAATAGCGTTAAAAACCTCAAAAACGCTAAAGTCCAATTATTTCGTCTTTCGGGCTTCTGATTGATAGTTCTGATGGCCTGCAGCGCTGTGTCTGGGGTAGAGTGGGGACAGTGACCCTGCACACTGAAAAGGAAACACCTGGCATTATTGACAGACAGCCTGTGCAGCCAATCAGCAATCATTTAATTTCAGCAGCACCTCCCGTTTCAGCCTCTGCAGTGTATGCTGGCACTATCGGTGTTACAGTACTAGTATCCTGCTTCCCTTGGTGCGGAGTCTAACTGGGACCTGGTCTTCGCTAGAGCCCCTGATTGTGGGGATAGTCTGGGCTGCAGGACACCCAGCAGGTTGTGGCCCCCGGTAGGGGGTAACCAATACCACAGTACAGTGTCAAGACGAAAGGTACTGCAGAGTAGGCTGAGAACTGGGTAAAGAACAGGTACTAGTACAGGACTGGTGAACAGACAACACAGTACAGTGTTCAGAGGAAAGGTACTGCAGAGTAGGCTGAGAACCGGGTAAAGAACAGGTACTAGTACAGGACTGGTGAACAGACAATGCAGAGCTACCACAGAAATAATCAGTACAAGAGTGGAGTGCAAATGGAGTGAACAGAATAAACTGAGAAGTGCTGATGGTAAAGCACAGGTATTAACCAGTACAGGACCGGAAAGGAGAGTAACAGAACAACAACTGGGAAGATACCGGAGGGTAGCAGGATCAAGGCACTCAAAATGCAGGAGAATGATACAGAACAGCAGGCAAATAGACCGAAGTGGATGCTGGATCAGAATGAGAACCAAACATGAGCATGGACAGGAACACTAGAGAACTATAAATTGACCGGCAAGGAGCCTATCAGCTGACAGCTATTTAAGGAGAGAGCCACATCCCCATTGGCTGCTGGATTAACACAGCCAAATCCTTAGCTAGGGCATCCCAGCTGTGAAGTATTCAGCTAGGATCCTTAGCAAAAAGGAATGCTGCAGGGGAAACATGGACCTGAGTCCATGTACAATTATAATAACACACGCTGCTGCCATACTGCAGCGTGTAACAATCCGGACTTTTCCCTAGGGGAAATACTTCCTGTTTATCGGCCTTCACATGCTGAGATAGATAATCGATGTAAGCTTTAAGACAACAATCTTTCTAATATGAAATGATATTCTTTAATTTATTTCCATACGAAGCAAGTTTTTAATGTGAAACTATTCTAGCCACTTCTGTACAATAATAAGGACAATGAGCCAGATCCTGACCCCCGCACGCACATAATGCATGCAGGGGTCACGCTTACGTGTCCAGTTTCCTACCTTAACTTTTACGATTAGGTCTGCGGCCATACATTTCATTATTTATATACAATACATTCTTTTAGTCACAAGTCATAACACAATGCATAGTGGCTACTATTCAAGACCGTGGACAGTGTGGCCAGCTTAAGGGTGGAAAATTGTATATTTTACACAGCAAAACCATCTTGCTATGTTTACTTCAATGAACACTAACTGAGCTGCACAGACATGCTTCTCCACTCCCAAAATGTGATGCTTGCTCAGTCATATCCACATGCAGGCACCTCAATATGTGCGATGTTCCCCGGGGTATATTTCATTGGATGGTTGAAGAACTTTCAACAGGTGTGCTAGCCTATCAGTTATGCCGATTTCCACTCCTGGCGGATGTTTTGCCAATTCTAGCTATAGTTTTCCAGGTAGTGGAGCAGGTCAATATTAGCTAGAAACTAATTGGATACTATAGCTAACACTTCCACTGTAGAAGCTTCATTAAACCTATGCCTTTGTTTGCTATAAGAAATAGGGGAAAAAATGATATTGAATATGCAACTATTTAACCAAACAACTACGTTTGACTAAGAAATAATAGCCCATTTAATAAAGAGACTGATTGATAGTATGTCACCTTTATTGGGACAAAGGGGAAAGATTCCATAGCAAGATTATATTAATTATATTAATCACAGAAGATGTAATCCCCTGTATGAAATAGAACTAACATTATTTGGGGTTTTATTTGAAGGACATAAGTATATTTGACATTGACATCTTATGGTATAAATTACCTGTCTATAACAAGTATATACATCAGTGCAGACAATATTTAAGGGACAATCGTTAATAATGGTATATTAATGTAACTTGAATTCTATGCTTTTATAAATAAACTTCTTGATTGTTCATTAAAGTAACTCAATAGAAAAAGACATTAGTCCATCGTGCTATTTACACAGCAGTTCCGTGGGTGATAATTAAGCGATAATAGACTGTAAAAGCATGAATGAATAAGTCAAGGAAACAATTTAATAATTATCACAATCCCATCTTTTCCTTTACACAAGAATAAGCTAAACATGCCTTTGTAATTGTTTTAAATAGTGACTAGACTAAGCTGTATTAGCAGCTTCTATGCACTTCCCTGGAGATCTCAGTCAGTGTATTGAACATGCTATAACACATTAACAGTCAATAGGCTACATTATAACTCTTGGGATTACAATAGATGTACTAATTAAATGTACGTTTAACAAATGGAAACAGCTGACATTCAAAATTCTATTTAAAAAAAATGTAAACTAATAATAAATTGAATTATTGTACATTTTATTTATATTTGTTTGAATAATTGCATTAACAGATTGCCCAAAAATAAAAATTATTGTCCATTTCCACAGCACACTCAGTTCAACCCAATTGGTTTATGGATAATATTGACACAGCCAATCAATTTAATGTTTGGCATGTGAAGTAGAGAAGTTATCTTCTCCATCGTTATATATACAGTGCATCCGGAAAGTATTCACAGCGCTTCACTGTTTCCACATTTTTTTATGTTACAGCCTTAATCCAAAATGGAATAAATAATTTTTTTCCCTCAAAATTCTACACACAATACCCCATAATGACAACGTGAAAAAAATTTTTTTAGATGAATTTTGCTAATTTATTAAAAATAAAAAAATATATATAAATCACATGTACATAAGTATTCACAGCTCAATTCTTTGCTAATACACCTTTGGCAGCAATTACAGCCTCAAGTCTTTTTGAATATGATGTCACAAGCTTGGCAAACCTATCTTTAGGCGGTTTCGCCCATTGCACTTTGCAGCACCTCTCAAGCTCCATCAGGTTGGATGGGAAGCGTCGGTACACAGCCATTTTCAGATCTCTCCAGAGATGTTCTGGGTCTCTGGGCTCTGGCTGGGCCACTCAAGGACATTCACAGAGTTGTCCTGAAGCCACTCTTTTGATATCTTGGCTGTGTGCTTACGGTCGTTGCCCTGCTGAAAGATGAACCGTCGCCCCAATCTGAGGTCAAGAGCGCTCTGGAGTATGTTTTCATCCAGGATGACTCTGTATATTGCTGCATTCATCTTTCCCTCTATCCTGACTAGTCTCCCAGTTCTTGCTGCTGTAAAACATCCCCACAGCATGATGCTGCCACCACCATGCTTCACTTGTACGGATGGTATTGGCCTGGTGATGAGCAGTGCCTGGTTTCCTCCAAACATAACGCCTGGCATTAATGCCAAAGAGTTCAATCTTTGTCTCATCAGACCAGAGAATTTTATTTTGTTTTGGTCTGAGAGTCCTTCAGATACATTTTGGTAAACTCCAGGTGGGCTGCCATGTGCTTTTTACTAAGAAGTGGCTTCCATCTGGCCACTCTACCATACAGGCCTGATTGGTGGATTGCTGCAGAGAAGGTTGTCCTTCTAGAAAGTTCTCCTCTCTCCACACAGGAATGCTGTAGCTCTGACAGAGTGACCATCAGGTTCTTGATCACCTACCTGACTAGGGCCCTTCTCCCCCGATCGCTCAGTTTAGACAGCCGGACCTTATATAGACAGGTGTGTGCCTTTCCAATTCATGTCCAATCAACAGAATTTACCACAGATGGACTCCAATTAAGCTGTAGGATCATCTCAAGGATGATCAGTGGAAACAGGATGCACCTGAGCTCAATTTTGAGCTTCGTGACAAAGGCTGTGAATACTTATGTACATGTGATTTCTTCGTTTTTGATTTTTAATAAATTTGCAAAAATCTCCCAAAAGCTTTTTCACGTTGTCATTATGGGGTATTGTGTGTAGAATTTTGAGGGAAAACATGAATTTATTCCATTTTGGAATAAGGCTGTTACATAACAAAATGTGGGAAAAGTGATGTGGATGAACTGTATGTAGTAAATACATTTTTATAAAACCGAACAAATAATTCAGGTACATTTAAATTTAAACCCGAAATGGAGTCTATATTTATTTGTGATTTTGAAGATGCTGTAGCATAGTCAGCTTTGACCAATATGGTGCCCTAGGCAATACTTTATTGCAAATAATGCTATTAAGCCTGGGTGCCCAACGTCCCTTGAAAAATGATGCCCTCTGCCTTTGCCTGTATACCCTATGTCCAGGGCTGGCACTGTCAGAGAGATAAAATGGATTATAAAGAGCTTAAAATAAACTATGATTCCAAGTAAAGATTCAAGCAGTATTAATGGATTGCATTTAACCTATAAATTACTCTTGTACAACATGTTTTGGTAGATTGAGCAACTGAATAAGTAACACTGAATCTAATTAATTAGATTAAGTGTTTATAATAACGGTTTGCACCGCACCAACTTTATTTTTGTGCTACATTTACCTTTGCTTTTCCAATACTGACAATGCACTGCTCAATGACCTGCATGAAGTGTATTCACTAAGCCAATAGTAAATTGAAAGCTATTAGGAAATATCAAATGATCAATTTAAGTTTTTTAGATCAATCGTGTAAAGTAGAAAGAACTAGTAAGTGTTTGGATGTGTCATCTGAAAGGGATGTACCCAAAGTGTACTCCAAGCTTTATAAAGCTAGTCTTTTTTGTTTTCCTGGAGCAAAACCCGTTCAGTAGTGTTAAAAGCTGCCTATTGATTTGTACTTGGACTGAAAACCTGGCTCTGATGTAAATGAAAATGTGTCAAGAGTCAATATTGATTTTTTTTTTGCTCAACGTGACTGTCCCATGGGAAATATTGCTGACCATAGTAGCAATGCTTGTCAGTGAATGAAATAGGACTTTTTCCATGAGGCTACACATGTCCAGACATGAAGTTTTCCTCTTTGTTTTTTTGTGTGTTTTGTTTTGTCTTGTTTTTAACTCATACTCCTAATGAACAAAGCAACATAATTATTCCTGGCTGTCAGCAAAGCAGGGGAAATGGATGACCTAGGTTTTATCTTGCATTGCTATAACCCCTTATTATGAAGGCCGTAGAACAAAATAAAGTATACATGTACAACATGCATTTTTTTATTCTGGCTTCTCTTTTAGTATTTCATTTTGCTTTTACTGCTATCCAATCTGTCTGATATTGTATGAAGTGTTCTTATTCTGATGAATGAGAAGAAAACGTGTTTCTACTAGCATTGACCATTTCAGTAAGAGGTGAAAAAATCCAAACACTGCAGATTATTTTGTCTGAATCTGGCCAGTTACAAAACCTCTAGAGTTTTCAGCTAAAGTGCTGGGTGTGTACTCAGACCGTATGAATGCCTAAGCAATTTAATTGGGGAAACTAACACACACAGAAAATGTAGTATATTCAACAAGTACCGGTATATTATTTCATACCTTTTACAAATCATAGGAAGTTGCAGGGGGCTTTCTGATTGTTGTGGCCATTTGGCTGCACTCCTGTGTTGTCCCCCTCCCCATCATTTCCTCCTGTGTTGTCCTCCTTCCCATCATCTCCTCCTGTCTTGTCCCCCTCCCCATCATCTCCTCCTGTGTTGTCCCCCTTCCCCATCATCTCCTCTTGTGTGGTCCCCCTCCCCATCATTTCCTCCTGTGTTGTCCCCCTCCCCATCATCTCCTCCTGTCTTGTTCCCCTCTCCATCATCTCCTCCTGTGTTGTCTCCCTCCTCATCATCTCCCCAAAGTTTCCCCATCACCTTTATTATATTTTTATTCACTGATATATTCCTAAGTGCAGAGAGCATACCTGCACTCTGCTCTCCTCGGCTCCTCTATTCATGCGTGTGACGTCATGACTGTCAGAGCTGCCGGACTCCCGTCGGCACCCGGAGCTCACAATCCACCGCACTGCCCTCCCTACTACCCTCACCGGGATACCAGAATGTTTCTTCTGATGTGGTGGCACATCGGAAGAAACATTCCACGGCAATCCAGTGAGAGGGAGCCCAGGGAGCCGCAGCGCACAGTTTGGGAACCACTGCCATATTCTTTCAATAGGTCTCAATTACAAGATACACTCTTAGGGCCTCATTTACAAAAAACTATTTGTGTTAAATCGCCATAAATCGCATGATTTGACCCTCTAAACTCACATCGCGGTATTCACAAAGGGTCAAATTGCATGATTTATGGGTTTAAAAAAATCGCCTTGGCAAACATCGCTGGACAGAAATCGTCCGGATGTTTGCTATTCTAAACATAGTAAAAAAAAAATCGTGGTATTCACTAAAGGCGACATGAAATCACAAAAAAAAAATCGCAGCCTGAGAGGTGCGATTTTAATGTGATCTCATGTCCCTGACCCTCAGGGACCCACTGGTTTCTCTACCGTTTCTGACATCATCTCTTATATAAAACACTGCCCCCTAGCGACCAAATGGTCATTAGGAGCAGCACCGCGGAAGAAGAGGAGGTGTCCCCGTCGTGGCAAGTCCAGAAGAGCCCAGAGATCCGGACCAGTGACTCCAATTAACGGGAACCCAGACTACAATCAAGTTAAGAAGTTTCAGCACATCCAGCAAGGCTTCCCAAGACAGATGACAGCAAATGGTGAGTGCCCAAAACATTTATTTTTTTACAACAACACACACTGCATCCATACACTTAGGATAGGAGACGATGACCACAGGAGGTAAGTGCACAGATTAGGGAACATAATTAGTTAGGGAATATTTATTTTTTACATGCACACTTACTGTAATGTGTTTATGTATGTTTGGTGCACACTGTATTTTTTTTTACACACACTACACTCCGCGCAGCATGGCTAAGGCTTTCAACCATGCTGCACTTTTTTTTAACTCACGCGAGTGGCTGTGATTTTTTAAAGGTCTAATCACGGTGCTTTTCTATAGATAACCACCCCAATTTAGCCCTTTCAAAATTGCAGCAACTCGTGTGATTTGATTTAAATCCCGGTAAAATAGCATCTTTGTGAATACCACGATTTAAACCAAAATATTGCGGGTAAATTGCAGCGAGTTCAAACAATTTTAAATCACAGTCTAAAATCATTTTTTGGAAGTGAGGCCCTTATACCTGCATAGTATTTATATTTGTTTTCCCCCTTTGAACAAGATAAAACATGAAAGTGACATTAGTTTCAATAAGAACATTAAATAAAAAAACAAAAGCAGAAAATATAGTTGGAGAACATGGCACCCTTTCTTAAACAAATAACTCTGTTACAGACAGCTGAATTCACATTATGTCTTGTGCTAACATCATGGGATATAGTTCAAAAAGCTTCAATTGATGAAACACACTAGTAAATATAACCAGTAACCCCCAAATATATGTTCACACCTCTACACACAGAACAATGGACCGGATTCAAACCTAATAACGTTAGGTCACTTACGCACGCGTAAGTGACCTGACTTCACTGGAGGGCGCATGCTACTTACTATAGTAACCCTAGTGTGAAATGGGCTGTGCTTCCCCTCCGTCCGCTAAAGCGGGTGGGTGGAAGCATGCAAATTGTACAGTGTGGGAGGGAACTCCCACACTGCTGTGGATCGGCGGTCGTACGGACCGCTGATCCGAACCATAGAATTAATGCAGGCTTATGGCAGAAAGGAGTGACAGGGGGCATGCACTCCCCTATCTCTCGCGGACGTATAGACCCCCGCACAAACGGAATACTTGTGGGAGTCTGAATCCTGTCCCATATCATGATTACACAAAAATATAATATTTGATGCTTTTTTTTTTATATATATATATTATTATTTTTAAAGTTTATGGTTTGAGGACCAAAGAAACGATTGCATTGGGTCTACTAAAGTTTTGCAATTATGTTTAAAAAAATGTAAATTGGAGTTTAAAGCTTTGAACATGACAAAGCCTATATTAAGCTTGCAATATAAAGCAATAGTTCTTCTCATCTGCCTCAAAGGGCAAAATGCATTAGAAGGTGTCATTAATATTTAAATGTACTTAGGCTGCATCCTAATTGCATTTTCCTGAACAAAATGTCCATGTTTACTAAAGAAAAAGGTTTTTTTTTGTTTGTTTTATTTTAATATAGACGGGCAATAAAGAAAGTGATTGTGTACATTTCAAATATTCCATTGGCATTGACAAATTTAGATCATTCGTATCTAACTTGACAACAGGGATGCATAAATATAATCTAAAGCATAATCTAAATGACTATTACTTAATAATGATTCAAAATTCTACCTCTTTCACATCACACCAAAAACCCAGGTTATTTCTGGGGCAAGCCACAAAAACCCAGGTCAAGGCACAGTATGAAAAGGTCTGGGTGCCTCTACCCTGGTGAAAAGCAGGGTGATTCCCAGGTCTGACCCAGGACCCAGGTAGGCGTATAGTGTGAAAGGTGCAACTCGGGTTTTTCAACCTGAGTCACACAAAGAAACTCTGATTGGAGGGATTAGAACACAGAAAAATGATGTCATATAAATGCTACCCATGGCGAAAGAGAAAGCATGGCGAATTGGAAGGATGAGGAGGTGCGTGAGCTACTTGCAGTGAGATTCAGGAAGGAAATAAAGCAGCAAATAACTGGAAGAGTTATTACTCCCAAAAAAAAAAAGCACCAATTAGTTTTTTTGGGAGAATCCACTTGCCGCACATCCCTGTCATCACTGGCGGCGATCACAAGACACAGCCCATCACCGTCAGCGCTAAATCAGCTGTTCAAATACCACAGCCGACCGGACCAATATAAGGCTGCACCCGACAAATGGGCAAACATCACTTTGAGAAAGGGCACGCACTGTCCGAAATGCGTCAGTGGAAGTTTAGCACAGAGGGCAATACTTACGTAAGTAATACTTACCGTTGAGGGGACTAACTAGGCTATTGTGTATTTTATCTCACCACTGTCTGGACTAGTGGTTTCTGAGAACCTAGCACATTGCCTCTGGGGTATGTGTCCTGTCTTGTTTGGACATCAATCCATGATTACTTTATCTTTTTATTGATTGTCTTTTTATGCAATTTATCAGTTTATTCATGTGTTTTTAACCATCTTAAAGTGTTTGAATTTCATATGTTTATTTAATATATATTTATTATGAACTTTTAAAACATTAAATACTGTTATATTTTATCTCCTCTCTATAATCCTCTTTTTTGAGGAATCAAGACAACAACTTAATCTACTGAAGAATTTGATTATTAGTTATATTTTATTGGTGCTTAATCTAACTTGCTCGGTTGGTCAACGCCTTGTTCTCCACCCAAACACCCCTTTGTTCCACTTGAGAGAATTTGTGAACGTACCTAAATATAAGCACGGACGAGATACGTAAGTGCAATTTAGAGATATTAGAAAATGAAGTTAACCACACTTCCAGTCTCGGGACTGCCAAGTATAAACGGTTTTATAAGTGCAGATGTGTTTCCTTATTGTGAATCACACGGAGGCAATCTAGGTACTTTAAGTTATTCAGCATTCACTTAACAGCAATTAAACGCAAATGTTGATTAACAACTCAAAACTTCTTTGTATTTATCTCTAGACTATTATTTTAATATTAATTTAATTTTGTGATAGTTTTTTTGCTAAAATAATAATGCCACATTGTAAGTTTAACCCTTAATGTGTCTGGGAACAAAAAGCTACCTGTGTAATATACGCTAATTTCTATATACATTTTTACAGTTATGTTTATTTTATTTTTTTTCCCAACAACAATCTTGAAAAATTGTAATCAACTTTTTTATATAAAATATTATTTTAATGTTTTATTTAATAAAAAAAAAATTTAGATTAATGAAAACAGAAATGTTCTATAGTGTTAAAGGTCTAATGGCATTAAAAACATATATACAGGACGCATAAGCAAGCAGCAAACCATACGTAAATCAACTTAAGAGTGGTAGAGGGCGGTCTTATCTTTTTCTGTGCATTTGTATACTTGTATATCAGTCCTAACTCACTCACATTAGTAGCCCGTGTGCAGCTTATTTGCATTAGGAGTCTTGCCCCTCTAGCCACACATTCAATGCCGATGTGTCTGTCAGTCATAAGTCAGCTGTCCATGGCGTATGTTTGCGTTCTGGGCATGCGTATCATATCCGCTTGTAAAGTTCTGGGCATGCGTAGTTCTGGGCATGCGTAGTATATCTGCTTGTAAAAATATGCATGGTGATTCTGCACTAACTTAACTTTGAATCAGGGCCACTATTACCAATATCCTTTAATGTTATTTAGCGACAGAACAGGCAAAGTGTTTACCTCACCAACTTGTGCAATAACACCCTAATGTCTACCACACATTCAGGAGAGGTTCTAGAACAAGCAGCCTCTCACAGACTTTAGTTAAATCTAATCCTCTTATCTTTTTGGAGAGCACTTCTGAAAAATTGCATACATTATATTTTTAAGCTTTAATATCACCCAAAGTCTCACGATGGAAATTGGGAATTCCCACGCAGCCTGGGAAATCCCAATTTCCATCGTGCGACTTTGAAAATTTTACAGGCTGGAAGAGGGCATATATATACCCCAATGCCAGCCGACCTGTCATTAGCGCCGGGATGTCCTGCTTGCAGGACATAGTATGCGACGTCCGTATAGGGTTTTTTTTTTGCAAAGACCACCCCTCCGGATTAAAAGTTTACTGGACCCCCATCAGACCAGGTAAGGATTTTTATTTTTATTTTTTGGCCAGATTATGGGCATTTTTTTGGGAATTACATTTTTGGGGGGGGCATATATGGCTATATATTTTAGGTATGTTCGGTAATATGTGGCACTGTTTATTATTTATTTAGGGGCACTTGTGGCACTGTTTATTATTTTTAGGGGCACTTGTGGCACTGTTTATTATTTTTAGGGGCACTTGTGGCACTGTTTATTATTTTTAGGGGCACTTGTGGCACTGTTTATTATTTTTAGGGGCACTTGTGGCACTGTTTATTATTTTTAGGGGCACTTGTGGCACTGTTTATTATTTTTAGGGGCACTTGTGGCACTGTTTATTATTTTTAGGGGCACTTGTGGCACTGTTTATTATTTTTAGGGGCACTTGTGGCACTGTTTATTATTTTTAGGGGCACTTGTGGCACTGTTTATTATTTTTAGGGGCACTTGTGGCACTGTTTATTATTTTTAGGGGCACTTGTGGCACTGTTTATTATTTTTAGGGGCACTTGTGGCACTGTTTATTATTTTTAGGGGCACTTGTGGCACTGTTTATTATTTTTAGGGGCACTTGTGGCACTGTTTATTATTTTTAGGGGCACTTGTGGCACTGTTTATTATTTTTAGCGGCACTTGTGGCACTGTTTATTATTTTTAGGGGCACTTGTGGCACTGTTTATTATTTTTAGGGGCACTTGTGGCACTGTTTATTATTTTTAGGGGCACTTGTGGCACTGTTTATTATTTTTAGGGGCACTTGTGGCACTGTTTATTATTTTTAGGGGCACTTGTGGCACTGTTTATTATTTATTTAGGGGCACTTGTGGAATGTATTTTAGTTATTTTTGTGGGGGCACGTGAAGCGTTTTTTTATTTTTAGGGAGCGGGCACTGTATGTTTTT
>WWET01001739.1:15885-32182 GCA_011038615.1 Limnodynastes dumerilii | reverse complement strand
ATATATATATATATATATATATATATATATCCTAGAGGAAAAGACATAAATACCTGTGTATTGAATGCAAAATGCAATAATAATTGGAGTCTTGTAATGTAAAAATTATCAATAACAAAATATATTGTAGCTGATAACAAGAATAGCAGCTGTTGGGATATTACTAAAGTCAATGAGAGTTCAGGTATAATGAAGTGGAGCAACAATATATCATAGAAGAGAATTGATGGCTACATGAGTGTATAAAATAGAAAAGCACAGGGCAGAATATCTGATTTGGTATAGAAAGTAAAAAAAGATGCTAGAACTAGCACTACTGTTATTTATTGCTCATTTCTCTGAAGTGCTGTAAATGTGTATGAAAGAATAACTTACATTGGAATCTATGAAACCGTGATAGTTATCTTATGTGGGAAATTCTCGGGTATCTCCTGTGTTGATTGTGTTGTACCAGGATGTTTGGGGAAAGTAGGGTTTGTAGTGTAAGTAAGCAGAATGTGGAGAAGTTGGAAGTGAAGAATCAGTTCCTTTCGGACTATATAGAAAAATAAAAAGGTAACGTTATTTGGGGCATATTATTATATGCCCTGACGGCACGGTCGGACAGGGTGAGAAGTGTACAATTGGTATACAAGGGTGATCTGTTTCAATATTTACATTAAGGTTGTGTGGATGTCCTAACGCCCTATCCAGATTCCAAGCCATTCCCATATTACGTAGGGATGGTGCTGAAATCTTAAGGTAGTCAGTGCATGCAGGGAAGTGTCCCCTCCTCTTCCACATCCAGGCAAGATGCAACGCAGATCCGACATAGAAGAGTCTGGATCTGGTCTACTGTTCATATCTCTTATTTATAAGATTTCATTTTTATGGGGGTATTATAATTCTCTAAGATCATCTGTAATGTAGAAATATGTGTTATCTCCTTAAGTGGCCTTTAGTAATCCACCATGATTTTGAAGATCAATAATTTATTATCTGTTGTCCTTATCTCACCATTCCTTTAAATTTCATCACTTTATGATTGAGTTAATGCTACAGAGATGACAAAAAGACATTTCTGGAAATACTTCGCTGAATGCACAAAACAGGGGTTTAAGCTATTTGTCATTTCATGTACAAGGGTCTAGGACTGAGGATTTTAGTATGCCATCTGCCAAGAATTTTGGCCTGAGAATATGTAGCCTTCTTTCACACTGACATAATCTCTTTTCAATTGATCAGAGCTTTAATGCTCAAGTGCATCATTTATCATCTTTCTGTCAGATGTTACCCTCTTGAGCAGTCATTGCACTATCCCTCATCTCCATTAATTGTAAAGTATTCGGAACACTATGAAGATACTTCATCACAGCAAATGTGATTTTAAGATTCTGAGGCTCAAAATGGTTTCCATAATAAACATGGTAATAGTAAATAAGCAGCACTATGTTTAAGAATAACAAAACTAATCAATCCAAGAAGGTCATGTTACTGTCATATATTTATCAATACAGCACCATTATATCGCACATGATTGCTGTTATTTACACCAGTTCCTGTCCTCATTAGTGGTCATAGTAAATTCCATATCATGCAAAATCATTTTTAATCCATATTTAGAAGCCAGTAAACCTACCAGTCATTACTAGACAGTTGTAGCTACCACATCAAACTTTGTATGTGCTCCATATACAGAGCATTAATGAAAAATCTGCTTATACATGATTCCATAACACAGTAATGCTATGAAACCCATAGCTCCAATGCTGGTTATACCCTGGCTAGCAGTAAGTTTTTTGGAGTGTGCTAAGAAACTAAAACACCCAGAAGAAATTCATGTCAACAAAGAACATACAAATTCCCAAAAAATAGGATTTATATCATTGTTTCAGCTCCAAAGTTCAGTATTAAAGATATTGGGAAGAAAAGAAAAATTGACCATGAACTGTATCCAATTTTGCTGCATTCAGAGCTCCAGCTGCTATGTGGGTGAGGGGCCGATTTTAAAATGAATGAGTATTACCCACTTAAATCGGGAACGGCTTGTAAATCTGGATAGGACACAAGCTTTAACCCACCCTTACTATATACTGGTGTGGACCCCAGTTAGAACAGCCCTATTTCGATATGCCTCGAGGACGCATTGCAATCGATCCACGGAGCATCGAGCTTTCGATGCTCCGAAACGTAAGTAAAAATAGTCCCCCACTCCTTTCCCTAATTCTAACCCTAACCCTCCCCTCTCACTACCCTAACCCTTCTTTCCTGGCAGCCTGACCCTAATTGTCCCTTCCATGCAGCCTGACCCTAACCCTCCATCTCCCGCAGCCTGACCCTAACCCTCCCTCCCCTGCAGCCTAACCTTAACCCTCCCTCCCCTGCGGCCTAACCCTAACCCTCCCTATCACGCACAGAGAGGTTACTCACCTTTCCCTCTGTCTGTCGATAGCAGATGCAGAGCTATATCGGCGGGGGCGGAATTTGCGAATGTGAATGGGTGAAGTATGCTGATCTGGAACTTTCAGCTGTCCCTATTTCGGAAATGGGACATTCTAACCAGGGACTGCAACCGCTGTACACATTGGATATATACCCCACCTCATCCCAACCTGCCGTCTAAAGAACTTCTAGTGCTGAAGTCTTGTTCTGGAAGATCACGCTCTGTATTGGTAGTGCGGCCCGTGCACATGTGCGTGCGCAATATGTGGTCGTTTTCCACTCATTGTGATCTGTAGTAAACAGGCAGTTTATGTGAGCTTGGATCTGGCCCTATGTGCATGAGATTGTTGGCATCCAGAAAAGGCTTCTTTGCCCACAAGCAAGAAAGATTCTGTCTAAAACTTACAAACAGATCTATTCTCTGAGCTAAGCTAATCATTAGTTTGCTGTGACTTTTATAAATTCATGAGTTAGGTTGTAAAAACAAAAGCTGGTAATCAGCTACTGCAGCTGTAATGGCCCTCATTTCTTTCCAATTTACCACATGCTCAGAAGAAATGGAAATCATTCCGCAAATACTGTGCCAGAGGACGACAGAGACATATGATAAATATTTTATACACAGAATCAAAAGAAGGATGTGCGCTACACATGCTATGTTGGAAGCTTTGCTTGGAGTAAATCTTAAAGCATTCCCTATGCTAATGTAATGAATAAGATTAGCACAAATATTTCAATGAGAGGTATTTAAATGGGAATTCTGGATTCAGCCTCCTGCATATGGCATGCTTTCTCCGAGAACACAATCTGTTCTGGCTTTGTATGTCTGCTGATAAAGTATGCATTGGATGGAACTAATATAGCAAATATTGCTTTAAAATAAAATACTAGTTTGAAATGAAACTGAAGGATTTACGTTTCTTGACCTCTCTGACAATCTGATGGGTTCACTGTCAGTGTTATAGTAAGCTGAACAGGTAACAGTTCTAGGAGTACATTATGCACTGTGATGCTTGTAAATTCATTTTTTTGTGCACGCAGTGGCTCCTGGATGTTTCTGAGGACAGCACACAAAGCTTACAAACGTTACCCTGTGGAACGTCATGTTTAGTGGTCAAAGGGACAGTTTTGGTTTTTTTCTTCTAAATATGAAATAACCACAAACTATTTAATAAAGGACATCAGTATTATACTAAACTTCATCTACTACAAAGGAGTTTCCCTTTAACAGATTAGGGAAGTTGCAGATTTGCATGTAGATAAATTGGAGAGGTCATCAATATTGTCTATTGGTATATTTTATATCTTTATATTGCATGGTCACTGGTGCCAGTTGTATATATTGTTAATGACACTGGGCCAGATTCACATCTCTGTAAGTGTTCAACATATGTCCTTAATTTCCCGATACTAGCTACTACGCATGCGTAGTAAGTACTTTATGTAATCTACGCATCGTTTTGTTACGTAGGTTGCATATATGCGATCTTTAGAGGGCCCATTGTACAGCATGATGGTTTATGCGTTTATAGTACTATAGTCACATAGAGAAGTGATTACATTGTATTTGTTGACCGGAGTTCCAATCCTGCTGCATTCTGAGCTCCACTTGTTTGCAGGTAAGGGGAGGAAACTCATCTCACTCGTAAGGAATTCCGACACTAGACCGCTATATTAAGATTTCTATATCGTCCTCATATAAATTGAGCTGGGAAGTCTTGGTCCCCTTCTCTTCTCGCTCTACACCCCCTCTCTTTCACTAGCACCTCAATGCCGACGACACTCACATCTATCTCTCCTCCCCCGCCCCCCCCCTCTCTCCTGTCCAAAGTTTCAGATTGCCTCTCGGCCATCTCTTCATGGATGCCCCAGCACTTTCTCAAGCTTAACATGGACAAAACTGAGATCGTAGGGCCGTATGCAGACTACCGGACGTATAACATATACGCCCGGCGTTTAGCGTTACTTCCTACTGCGCATTTACGCAATCTACGTAAGGAAAAGATACGTAGATAACGTAAAAATGTACTACGCATGCACAGTAGGACGTAACGCTAAACACCGGACGTATATGTTATATGTCTGGTAGTCTGCATATGACCTGTAGTCTTTACTTCTACACGTATCCCCTCTACCCCTGCTATCTCCATTACTACTGGCGACTCCACCATTTCCTCCACCACCCAAGTCCGCTGCCCGGGCATCATCCTTCACTCCTCACTTTCCTTCACCTCCCACATCTGCTCCTTTTCGCTGTCCTATGGCTTTCACCTTCATTAAATAGCTTGCATCAGATCCTTCTTAACCACAGGTGCGTGTCCACACGCTGACACAAAATATACCTGCTTTCTGATCCTATCTATCTGAAATGCCCCTTTATGAAACACCCCTGGGCCCGTTCCTGTGTCTTTAAGATTGTAATTTAATGATCTTGAACACATATTTACCAGAATCATTACAGTTATGGACATGTCATGTAAATAGGCCGAAAAATATGTGCACAGTGTACAGTAGTAGTGTTATAAATCAGCCTTATCGGTATACTTAGTATGGAGTTAAATGGTTGTAATTGAATTTGATGGCAGTTGTCTTAAAGGCAAAGCATGCTGGGTCCTAAATGCTGTCATTTTAATCACTGCCAGCAAAACTGCTGAAAAACAGAAACTTTTGTCATTTGAAATCTTAAAAAAATATACCCTTAATATGTACTTATCTACTTGACATTGTCATGTGCATTTAGAGACAATAAAAATAAAGGCCATCTCGAACTGTGCCATAAAAATATTGTACCCAATGATATCTGAAGCACCTGTTTTTATCACTTATGACAAACACTGAATCTGTTGGATAAATTTACAGAATATTAAATGAAACAAAAACAGAGACTCGCCATTAAGCCCTCATTAATGACAGTCTGAATTCGAATCTGATAGGCAGCAGATGTTTAAATGTGGTCAGCTAGTGACACCTACTGGCAAGTTGTGTACAGTATTTTCACAATTCTCTATTCATATCTTAGATAGAATAGAGATAATTGTGAATCTTGAGCATTTCTAGTACAATAATATTTTTCATATAAAGAGAGTATCATAAAAGCTAAAAGGACTTCTAAGGACATAGGAGGAGATTTCTTTGCTGTTTTCATCCATGTTCTACTGGAAACTATCTAATAATATGATTTACAAAATGAAACAATAACAGTTAATATACTATTAACTGTCTTTACCAATACATTTCTTACACGAGTATGTTCACCTATTGAATAACAAGCAATGATGCCAGTCATATTTACTTATTTCACTAGGAATCACAATGCACCATAGTGTTTACACTAATTTCTGAATTTAGATGAATATTCATTTATCAAATATAATGCAGCGCTCTACACTGAATGATGGGTTGGTTTACAAGTTATTTTATTGGCTGCATTTGAGTGAATATTATTATATGGATGGTTATTTCAAAAAATGACTACCGCCATTTACAAAAACCAGAAACCTAATTGATGTGCTATCAGATAAGCAGCGGTGTCAGGAGGATATATATTTTTATTTTATTTTCTGTAATATGCTTATCTTGATCATGGATCTATATGATTTTTTTTAAGCTAATCAGTAGCTGTGCAGTAACTATGTCATTTATATAGATAACACAATGTCACATTGTAAGGGTAACACAATGTATATTGTCAATGGTATTAATAACTGCATGGGTTATGAGAAAGTACAGAGCTTGAGTAATCATTTTGTCTTATTTTTTTCTTTATCCCTGAAACACACCAAATATTTATATGATTCACTGTTCTTGTCCTTTTCTACCTTAAATGATTATGTCTGTTTGAGAGATAAGGCATTCCTTAGGCTTGACATGCTGCTTATTATCTGAACTGAAAGTGTTTACTTCATGTTCACATATTTATCATGGTCACCGAAAATAGAAACATTTGAAAATTTGGGAGAATACTTGAAAATAAAGAGTAAGATTCTATTACACCAAATGATAATGAATTTAACTCTAATTTCTGGTAAAAAAAAAATTATTAAATATTTTCTGTCTTTTTTATCATAAAACACAATGCACTATATATGATTTAAGCAGATAGACACCATTATTTATCATCTCTTTTGGGTGGTTATTTTTTTTTACACAGATAACATGTTGTAGTTTAATTATGTGGAGTGGATTTTTTCACAAGCGAGATGATTATTTATTTATTTTTTATGATTATTATTCAAGTGTGTCTTAATCATTTGCAGGATTGATTGACTACCTTTTAATAAACATTAGCTTGTACACTACTTGCTGATGACTGGTCTACGTGTGCTTTTCTCCTCAGACTGAAGAAGTCCTGAAGATTGATGGAGGGCCATGCTATTCAAACAGCAGGCGTTGCTGAGACAGAAGCTCTTTGTGCTAGGCAGCCTTGCTGTTGGAAGTCTCCTCTATCTAGTTGCCAGAGTTGGGAGCTTGGATAGGTAAGTGTCTTTAAAAGAAATACTTATTTAAGGCTCCTAATTGATATTATATTTGTGAAATAATAATATAAACAGCAACTAAGCATTAACATGACTGACATCTATGCTTGTACCAAATAAAATGAACAAAAATGGAATGTGCAGGAAATACTCAAATGCAATTTTGTTAATTAATGTTTGTGTATTAAGTGTTATTTTAATGCAACAACTGTAATTTAGGCTGTTCCCTGCGTATGATATGATATATTTATGTATTTGTGTATTTACAAGTGGCCAAGCAAGGCAATTTGTAGTTAGTATTATGCCCAACAGCGTTGAGCTGCTAATCAGATCAGTATTCCTATTAAGTATAGCTTCAGGGACAGAGAGTTCTAATGTTAATTACCTAGGCGTTTCTGAAGCTGCCAGCAAAGCTGTACACTGTTTTCCTGGCACTGTTAACTGGTCAAGTACTCAGAGAAATCGTGCAATTTTACTAATGAATTTTTTTTATCACCTATATTCTTTTAAAACTCCTGTTACACACACATATTACACACATAAAAAAAAAATTGCTCCCACTTATTTTAACTGATGCTCTTAATTACTCTTGTCTGGAGTGGTAAGAGGGACATTGTGACAAATGACATGTGAGCTTAATTTGAAAGTATGGGCTATTTATTTGCCAACAAATTTATACAGTTATTTAAATAAAAAATGATTTCAAACATGACAAATAGTTTATGTCATCTTATGTAAGATTGCAAATAGATCTCTCAAAAGCCTACATCCTGGTTTGTTTTTTTTAACACATATTGACTGGCAGCAGAACAATACACAGATATGAGTCTGAGCATAATTATCAGGCAACACAATTGAACCCATTTAATCATACCACTAAACCCCCTGCAGTCTCCTGCATTGTACTTTATCTCTGTCTATATTTTTTATATCGCTTAGAAACCCCTATCACTATGTGAAGTGTAATTGTTGTTTTAATTGAAGTTGATTGTTTTATACCTTATTAGCAGCAATTATAACATTTTTTCAGACTACTGTGTAGTACTAACACAGGACCTGGTTCACACCCCACGTTTTCCATTTATGTGAACTCCCCCTGTTACTCCCCTTTCTCTCGTGTGTAAAAAAGTGTTACTGACACCTCCATATGGCAGCCTTAACTCACATTTCCGAGTCAGTGGTCTGCCTGGCGCTTATCCGCTCATATCACTGTAAGAAATGCTTCCCCCTGCCCACTTTATCATGCGGAGGGGAAGCACAGCCCCTTTCTACGTATGTTTATAATTGTATGGAACTTAGACCCTTCAGTCCATAGAGCCCATTTATCCACTTTACGCGTGTAAGTGGGCTCAAGGTATTATCTGTGGATCTGGCCCATAATGATTATACTAGACACATAGGACCGTATTCTCACCTACATTTTTTCATCTTTCGAGCATAGTTTTAAGTGTATAGCATGCGTAGTAACTATTTTACACTATCTATGTACAATTTCGTTATATAGATTGCGTACATACAGTTTTTAAAGACCGCATGTACGCAATCCACACGACAAAATGGTACGTAGATAGCGTTAAATAGTTACCACGTATGCGTAGTAGCTATATACTTAAAACTACGCAGGGAAGAGGAAAAAAACGCAGGCGAGAATCCGAACCATAGGGGGGCTGATCCAGAGCTGTTCTTACACCTATTTTATTTTTAGGTGTAAGCATAGTGTTTGTTAGCACTGTGCATGTGCATAACGAGAGCAAGCACAAAAAGTGGACCCAGAGTGGCCGATCACCTGTGTTCACTTCCATATACTCTGCACTAGTGGAATGGGATATTCCACTATTGTAAAACAAGGAAGTGGGTGGTTATGTGCAGCTGAAAGCACAGTAGGTGCCATGTGTCCCTGAGGTACCTCCTAAAGTGAAAATAGAAAGTGCTGGGCGCTCTATAAATAGAGGAGCAGGGAGAAAACTCAAATGGGGCAAATCTAAATAAAAATACTGGACTAAAAAATGATACATACATAAAGCATACGCTTTAAAAAACGCAACTCTGAATACAGCCCTTAATTTAGATTTGCCCCATATGAGTATTCTTCCTATACATCTATTTATAGACCACCCAGAACTTTCTACTTTTAGTTTACCGTTTTGAGGTGTGGTGAACCTTTTGTGCTAGTGGCTGCTTTTTGTTAGGAGAAGCGCCTTCATATCCAACCTTTTGTTTTCTGTACTTCCTCCTAAGATATTCGTGAATTGGCCGCATTTCCTAAATATTACAATTTTTAATCCTAGCGATCGGAAAACGCCCTCTTTGCGCATACTTGGATCCGGCCCTATATGTCATGTTTGTGTATAGTGAGATACATAAGGTTTCATAACATAATTTGAAATCTTTACAAAACACAGTTGTCTACTAAAAGTAGTTCTATAATTAAGGGTCCATTTCAGTGGAACTATTAATCATATGTCTGAAGGCTGCACCCTGATGGAAGTTCAGCGCGAACGGAAACGCGTTAGGGAACAGACAGCAACCTCTAGTAGTTCCTGACCCTCCTCCCTGAAAATCGTGCTTGCAGCCTGGGCCTCTTTCATCTTGCTAGCACCTTGTATACGGGACACTGCCTGAAGGATCGCTATACATGAGCCCCTAAGAGGATTTGCTTTTTTGGACACATTGGGGTAGATCCAGAACTACGTCCGTCTTCCATAGACGGCTGTAATTCAATGAACAATAGCTACTGCGCATGTGTAGTAGCTATTGTACGTAATCTGCGTATCGTTTCGATACGTAGATTGCGTATATGCTGTCGAAAAGAAACAATACGAAACAATACGCAGATTACGTACAATAGCTACAGTAGCTATTGTTCATTGGAAGACGGACGTAGTTCTGGATCCGGCCCATTGACTTTAAAATTATTTAGGGTATTTACTCCGCTATTTATGCGCAATATCTTGGATTTTTAGAGACTTTATTCCTCAAGCTTTTTATTTCTTATTGTTCTAATAAATACCCAAAAATTTTTTCAAATAATATCTAAGTGTCTGCAAATATCAGCGCCTTGACAAAACAGTTTGTGCATATATGTTTGAAGGGATTGCTGTTACACATCTTTTCACAGTTCAACATCACTAATCCCATGGGAAAAAACAATAATGGTTGGTTAATTTTCAAACCAAAAAATTCATTGATAAAGAAATCCTGATAGATTTCATCCTGGAGATATTTGTTTGCTCTTGAACTTAATTTCAATCACTAAACAAATGTAGATGCTGTTAATTCAGCCAAAGTCAGTAGTAATTGTTCAAAAAGATAATTATCTACTTATTGAACTAAATTAAACTGTCTAAAATTCAGAGCAGTAAACAAGTGGCAATATGGAATGATATCTTATATAGCATTTACCATATTTCATGTTATTATGCAAGTTGTAGATCCAGATTTAGTTTCAGTTTGTCAGCATTCCATATAGAAACTAATAATAAGCATTTAACTAATCCATAGTTTCAATCTAAATACTCACTGTTACTCCTAGAAAAAGGGTATACATATTGACAGATATTAAATAGAACTAACATGTAATGAAAAAAAGATTATGGAATTAGTATTCATCTTGATCATTACATGCTTGGTTAAATACCTTATTTGATGTGCCCTGCAACTTCTCATCTTTTGCCCTCGATTTGAAACTTCTGAAGCAGATCTATATCAATGCTTGTGGAGCTTCCCCTTGGTAAGATGTTTTTGGTTAAGGGTGAGTCAATATGAAATGGATCTTTTAGTGAATTCTGTCCCCATCTCCCCAAAACAGGTTGGTAGTGATCCTACGGGGACAAAATTACCCCTTGCAGTTAATGTTGCAGGCAAGAGGTATGTGGTCACTGGTCTGTGCGGCTGAACATGATACAGTCACCGGCTCTATGGTGGCTGTATCATTGTTCAAACAGCCCTGAAAATAGAATATCACTATTGGGAACAGGAACCTATTGCCCCGTTCCCAGTAGAGACTGCGATGGAAGGTTAGGGTTAGAGTGCAGTAGCTGCAATGGCTTAAGGTTAGGGTTAAAATTTAAGGGGAAGCTAAGGGGCAGGCTGCGAGGCATGGAACGTTAGGCTGCAGGGCATGGTGGGTTAGGGTTAGGCTGCAGGGTTAAGATTTGGGCTAAAAAAGGGGAATGTTAGGGTAAGCATGCAGGAAACAAGGTTAAGGTTAGGAGAGGGTTAAGGGTAGGGTTAGGTAAAATTACTTACCATGCAGCAGATGACTCTTTGCGACTCCAGGAGTTGCATCACAGCCACTTTCTAAAATGCAGACTGCCAGCAATTGCCTGCTTTCAGCTGTAGTATGATGGTCTTTTAAAATTAAGACCATCATACCAGCATGCTCCCTTTGTATTTGTATGCTTGTCCTTTGGCCAATAAAAACAATAGATCAGGGTTGCCGACTTACTACTTTTTACCTCCAGGAGATCTCAGAGGGAAGAAAGAGTTGCCTGTATTAGGGCAGGGCTTGATTACGTGGTTTATGAAAATCCCATGATGGGACGGGGCTCGATGACACAACTTACTTCATCAAGTTCCGCCCAGTCATTAGTAACACTAGGACTTACAGTATTGATAGGCAGGGGGCTGTAATTTGCCTCAAGGCCATTGTGGGCGATATGCCTGCTCTCCTGGGATACTGGGAGAAATGCTCTTATTCTGGGAAAGTCTGTATGGGGGCAGCTGTAGAGCCATCCTTTAATTCCTTTTCCGGTTTTCACATGAGTTTGTTACGTCTACCAATACTATTACATTTGTATTGATTAAAAATCATAGCAAAATGTTGTGATATAAAAGCTATAAAAAAAAATAAAAGACCTCTAACTGACCCCTTCTCAGGTATAAATCAGATCCTGTCCTCCGGCCAACAGGGGACTATCGCAAGTCAATTGCGTAAGTCCCCTGTGTCGAAACATCTGTCCATGCGTACACCAGGTATTCCGACTGCGTAAGTACTAATGTACGTGACTAAGTTACGTACGTCAGTACTTACACAGAAGGGGCTTACCCTTCATTTACGATGACCGCGATGACCGATGATAGCCATGTAAATGAGGGGGATCTGGGTCCTAGTTGTTATCCATCTCATCTTAATTTTCATCATGCAGATTTCCTACTACTATTATTGGTGAATACCATGACACATCCATCCACCAGGGTCCAGCGTTCTGTACAGCTGTTGCACTGGCTGCATGTTGTGTGGATATGACTGCAGCCGAGGTATTGACAGGGGATGCTTACTGTGCTTAAGACATATCACAAGATTCTTGAGCATCTTTCATCTGTCTCCAGGATCATTGATGTGGATACTCTGTGCACCAGAGGCATAGTGCAGCAGGATTGCTCAGTGAGTACCACCTGTGCCTCACAGCGTTGAGGACATGAGTTTGGTTCCCAGACTAGGTCTTTTCTGTGTGGAGTTTGTATGTTCTCCCTGTGTCTGTGTGGGTTTCCTCTGGGTGCTCCAGTTTCCCTTCCACACTCCAAAAACATGCTGGTAGGTTAATTGGCTGCTGACTTAATTAAACTTATGTGCGTATGTGTTAAAGACCTTAGTATGTAGCTCCAATAAAGGCATGGACTAATGTGAATGTCTAATGTTCTTTGTAAAGTGCTGTGGACAATGTGTGGTGCTATATAAATAAGCAATAGTAATAATAATAAAATATAGTGGCCCAAAATTTCTAGCTTTGAACATCATCTGTGTCATATATATTTTTATAAAGTACTGGTAGTTTTCAGCAACTTATTTTATTACCACACTGCTTAACAATTATGCTGACATAAAAAAAAACACATCTTATTATGTGTCTAAGAATATAAGTGTAATATAGTATATTGTTAATCAATAAAGTAAAAGAAATTGAATTAGTTTTCGCAATAGTTCAGGGTTGCCTACTTTAAAAGCTTCCCGGAGGTAGCCATAGAGGCATGCAGAGGGGGAAGCTTAACGGTACGATTTATGCAAATCACAACATTAAGCCCCGCCCTTGACTATCAGTTACCCCTTTCGGGGTTTCATATGGATGGGGGTGGGGCTAGATTACACAATTTGCGTCATCAAGTCCCTTCCTGTCCCTAGCAACACACTAGTAAACAAGTGTTGCCAGGCAGGGGGGGCAGGACTTGAGGCCATGGTTTCATGGAAACCACGAGCCTCAAGTCCCTTGCGGGAGATTTGCCGGCTCTCCTGGAAGAACTGCCTGAATTTCGGGAGTCTTCGGGAGAGTTGGGAACTATTTAATAGTTAAGAATGTTTAACAAAGCACTATACCACTGTATATATAATAGTTCAGGGGTGAGAGCAGGGCCATCTTTTCCACTGGGCACAATGCCCAGAGCCTTACGTGTTCTGGGGCATTGAGCACTGCTGCCCGGCTCCAGCAGTCAAAGCATACAGACTGACTTTCCTGGATCTCTGCTAGGGAGCTGGGGTAATCCCTGGCTGCATTTTTGGTTACATTATTATTCCTGTGAATGGGTTGATAGGGGTCCCTATGCATTGCTTTGCCCAGGTCCTACTATACCGTTAAGACGGCCCTGGGTGACAGAGCCGGAATCTTTGCTCTACTCTAAACATTTGAGGTGGCCACCAAAGAGCAGACACAGATCTGGTGGCTCAACTGTTTGTGACTTGATTATATGAACTAGTGCATTACTTGTGACATAATCATGTGAATCTGTGTTGGACAGTAAATAAGTTGACCATATTTGGTGATTTACGAGAACCAAACAAAATGATATTAAATATTAATGAAAATGAATGACAATTGATAGCTGCTTTGTGTAACACTGCATTTATTAAGTATTACTGATACCCCATTCAGATCGCAGCCTCTTCAATATCCTCGGTTCACAGACCTGGGATATTGCCGGGGCAGCAGAGGATCCCAGGGTCACAGACCCCGTTTCACACTGCAGGGCAGACCCGGGAAATTCAGAGACCCGGGTCTGCCCTGTCGTCATCGCACAGCATAATTTGTTTACCGTTGCTCTGGCAACACTTGTTGCCAGGGCAATAGTAAAAAAATTACACCAATCAAGTGAGTTAGGTGCTACCGGGGTTGAAAAACCCGGGTAGCACCTTTCACACTGTACCCCTGCACCGGAAGTGCATCTTTCACATTACAACCAAATACCCAGGATTTTGCCAAGACCCGGGTTTTTGGCAAAAATCCCGGGTATTTGGTTGTGATGTGAAAGGGGTATTACAAACCTTTGGATAAAAAAGTGAAGGTTATTTGCAAACACCTAACAAATCTCTAGAAGCCAAGATAACAATAATAAAATCAGAAGCTACATGTTTGGTTTCTATGTGCTATCACTTACAGTTTGTATTCACTTTCGAATTACTTACTGCTTATATAATATTAATCAATTGTAATAATAGAAAAGGTTTTGTAAAGGTTAAACTATATTGTATGTTTTCTTTGGACTTTAGTAGTATTTTAATTCTTCTTTACATTTCATTACAGACTGCCACCTATTTGTCCAATCGAAGGTCGATTCAGTCCGCACAGTCAGGATGCAATTACTCTTCGTGCTATGCAGTACAAGAGAGGACTCTTACACGAATTCCGTAAAGGGAATGCAACTAAAGAGCAAATCCTTCTCCACAATTTGGTCCAGCAGCTACCAAAGGCAATTATCATTGGCGTTAGAAAAGGAGGAACTAGAGCCTTACTTGAGATGCTAAATCTCCATCCTTCTGTAGTAAAGGCATCACAAGAAATCCATTTTTTTGATAATGATGAAAACTATGCCAAGGGTATTGAATGGTACAGAAAAAAGATGCCATACTCCCACCCACACCAAATCACTATAGAGAAAAGCCCTGCATACTTCATAACCGATGAGGTTCCTGAAAGAATATACAAAATGAACTCATCCATTAAACTACTTATCATTGTTAGAGAGCCAACAACAAGAGCCATTTCTGACTACACACAGGTGTTGGAGGGCAAGGAAAGGAAGAATAAGACCTACTACAAATTTGAAAAGATGGCCATGGATCCTAACACCTGTGAGGTGAACACTAAGTACAAGGCAGTGAGAACCAGCATCTACACAAAGCATTTGGAGAGGTGGTTGAAGTATTTTCCTATTGAACAATTTCACATTGTTGATGGGGATCGGCTTATCACTGAACCACTGCCAGAACTACAACTGGTGGAAAAATTTCTCAATCTGCCACCAAGGATAAGTCAGTACAACCTTTACTTTAATGCCACCAGGGGGTTCTATTGCCTACGATTTAATATTGTCTTTAACAAGTGCCTGGCAGGTAGCAAGGGCCGCATACATCCTGAGGTCGACCCTTCAGTTATTACCAAATTGCACAAATTCTTTCATCCTTTCAATCAGAAGTTTTACCAGATCACTGGGAGGACATTTAACTGGCCCTAATTACTACTGTCTACAACACTATGTGTTGCACAATGCTTTCAGTAAAGTCTGTAATAGGACAATTATGCACTTTCAATAGCCACTTTTATTAGCGTACATTTTTATTAATTTCTAGGGTAAGAGTAATTTATGTATGTGACCAAATATTTAAAGGGAACAATTTTAACTGAGAAGTAGCTAAAAATACTCATCCCATATGTTAAACTATTAATTAATAATACCACAATTACAACACTTGACATCGCAAAAAATAGGTAATACTCCAGTATTACTACAATTCACCCACAATATATCTGCAAACAAAATTGATATGGGTAATCATAGTGGAATGATGTTTCTCATAGAGGGAGCTTGGCTCCAGCAAGATATAATGGACGAACCACCTACAAAAAAATTAAAGTAGCCATTTCATGTGCTTATTCTCTATTTATGAAAGCGTACCTGGATGATTAACGGAAATGTTCCCTGTAGGGGTCGGTTAAGCTTACAGCATAAATGGCTTAAATTTGCTGTGTATAGGTTACAATCAATTTAAAGACCCATTTCTTGTCATCTAACATCATTAGGTAACAGGTCCAGTTTTGATAAAACTTAGGCGCAAAGTAAATGAATTGTTGTGCATATACTAGGAAGTAGTACCCTTTATCAGGGTACTCAAACATCAAAATCTGACTAAATAAAATGGTCCTCTGAACTGGCTATGTTCTGCCTTTGATGGTCCTGTTACACATTCCATCTTATAATGTGTTTTAGAGATCAAGGGATCTGATTTCAAATGACACATAGTCATGTTAGGAAGCACAATATGTTTTTGTTCTTGCAAAACAAACCTAAAAGCATTGGGAAGCTGTACTTGTTGATAAAAACAATCACCACAAGTACACACTTTTCACACTGCATTTCAAAACAAACGGGCAAAGGAAAATCTTAAAACCAAATATATGTTTCAATTATAT
>WWET01001739.1:0-15749 GCA_011038615.1 Limnodynastes dumerilii | reverse complement strand
ATATATATATGTTGAAAATTCAGATAAACAAAAAAGGATCTGTTAAGTGCACAAGAAAACAAAGATCTTTGTGCTTTATACAGTATCTCATTTTCACACTTTGCGCTACAGCTCACTCTACAGATGCTATATTCAAAATTAGATTGCAGATGTGCTCTTTTTATTAAGGGGCAATAAAGAAATACTTCATTTGTATTATGGAATCAACCAGTGCTTGTCTTATTCTTGTTCCAAAGTTTCTGTGGTGAATTTGCACTATCAGTTTCTTGTACAGGTACTTGTCACTTGTAGCATGTTAACAATAGGTCCGCCATTCCCCTCAGTGTGTGTGTGTGTTATTGTCATTCAGAAGAGACATAATGTAAATAATGTATATTTTATTGTACATACTGGTTTCACATTAAGTAACTATATTTTGTAAAACTGAGTATGACTCTAAATTATTGTGAGAAGTTTTATTGTGGTTATTAAAAATGGAATGAATTAAAATCACTATATGTGGCTATTTATTCAAGAGTGGCTATTTTTATTGGCTTTGAGGGGAAGGGGGCAATAATTATATAGATGTTGGGAGCCTATCATGACCTGCCTGCTGTATAATTATTAACTGCTAATATGGTAGCATTTGGTGACCCCAAGTGCATGTAGAATATTTTTAATTTATCAGCTACTATTATATTATTAGACATGTAAGATAGAGGGGGTGAAAGTGAGGCGTAGGCTAGGAGAACACAGAGAAGAGTAACGGCAAAGAAGGCATTTGTGTAAAAACACATGATGCATAGTTTTATAACTTAGACCAACGGTTCTGAATGTGTACACAGAGGCACCCTAGGAGATGCAGAGAGAGTGAGGTTGTGCTATGCTGACTTTACTCAAGTGTCAATACTTAGAAAGAAAGTGTGCCACGAGGATTCAGCCAGAAATGAAGAGCTAGAAACAGACAGTGTACAGCAAAATAAAATGCAAAAATCAAACAAGTCCTTTCAGAGTTGCTCCATGGGGACCAGGTAGGTTTTATTGAGTGCAAACAGGGCCAGTATTAAAGGTAAGAAAGTGGAAGTCTGACACAATCGTTCCAAAGATAAAAATAGATTTAAAATTAAAACAAAACAAAACAACATTATTTAATTCAAGCAATGCTAACAGAAAAATATTACTACTACCACTACTGCACACAATGGATACTATGCTGTCCATCAGGCAGTGTTGGACATTATATTCGCAAAATAGTTATAAAAGGACATCATGGGAAAATACAGCTTACAGGTACAGTAGGTCAGGACCCTTCAATATGATGACATTTGATAGGTGTTTTTCCTAGATCCTCCTGTATGTGTACATGTTCAACTAAATGTATCTTCAGGCTCTCTTCAAGTTAGTGTACACGATAAACTGACCATGCCTTCAGGTTTTCACCAATATATCTATGTACACTTTAACTCCCGGAGAATATGAACCTGATCGTGACACTAATATAGCGACATGCAAATATATCACCACTACTTGGTGGACTCATGTGACCACATTTGGGGTTACTTGCATTCGCTAGTGCAGGCTTTTGGGTAATTCAAATAGATTTTTTTTATTTATCTTTATAACACCCAGAAGGGCTATTAGCCTAATCCACACTATAAACTCACTTAAGACTGTTCCTGCTCTGTTTGGAAATGAAGAATCATTCCATTAGAATAGGCTAGCCCTTTATGCTTGTCACCCTCTGACACTTTAACTCTCTAATCTCTTAACTCTAGACCCTTCATCCAGGGTCTATGGTGGCATGGATCAGGGACTCTCTCGACTTAATAGAGTTCTGTAATTTCTTTGTACATGTTTCCTTCATCAAACTATTTCCTATTTAAGTGGCTCACATGATTCATTTGGAAGAAGAAACCTTTCTAAACTAGTTATGCTTATCTCAGTAGAGTCACATAATGGTGGCAGGGACTTCAATATGCTTAAACTACCGTTCTTCTGACCTTTTCTACTTTAAAGAGCCCAACCCTCAATCTCCACCTCATTTGATTTTCCTGGGACAGTTGTGATCTCCTCTTCTAAACACTGTGGACTCTATTTACAAAAAACGTTTTTTTGCAGGCGAGATGAAATCGTTTCATCTCGCTGTGATTTACCCACAATTTTTTTGTTTAAATCGCGGTATTCACAAAGATGCGATTTTACCGCGATTTAAATCAAATTACACGAGTTGCTGCGATTTTTCAATAGAAAACCACCACGATTAGCCCTTTAAAAAATCGCAGCAACTCGCGTGACTTAAAAAAAGAACTAAGTGCTGCATGGCTGAAAGCCTTAGCCATGCTGTGCTGATAGAACTACAAGGCTAAGCATTGCTTAGCCTTGTAGTTCTATCAGCGTCAGCATGGTAAGACTTCTAACCATGCTGCGCTGCGCTGCGTGTAAAAAAAATACAGTGTACAATAAACATACTGATATACATTACAATCCCCTAGTGACAGATCCTTCATTGACAGCTGTCAAATAGTTGAGAACCATCCTTTGGTGCTCTAATTTCTTCTGAGCGGCCTGCAGCTCCTTACCCGTATACCTAAATGTGTCATCAGTGTCATTTCAGTTTTGTTTTCAATAGAAATAATACATATCTTCGAGGAGGATATAGGGATACAGAATAACCTAGGATAGTGCTATATAAAGTTAAAAAAAATCAAACCCATAGCCCCCATCTGTTCAAAACAAATATTTGCCTGGATAGTCACTAGACAGTATCTGTATTGCATCTTACTAACTGTTTTTTTTCCTAGGCTTACTTAAAATAAGCTATAGGAATATTTTAAAAAAAAACTAAGTGCTGCATGGCTGAAAGCCTTAGCCATGCTGTGCTGATAGAACTACAGGGCTAAGCATTGCTAAGCCTTGTAGTTTTATCAGCGTCAGCATGGTAAGAGCTCTAACCATGCTGCGCTGTGTGTGCTGTGTGTAAAAAAAAAAATACAGTGTACAATAAACATACTGAAATACATTACAATGTGTCCCTGTAAAATAAACATTTTCTTTAACTAATATTAACCCCTAGTGACAGCATCCTTCATTGACAGCTGTCAAATAGTTGAGAACCATACTTTGTTGCTCTAATTTCTTCTGAGCGGCCTGCAGCTCCTTACCTGTATAGGTAACACTAGACGGTATCTGTATTGCATCTTACTAACTGATTTTTTTTCCTAGGCTTACTTAAAATAGGCTTTAGGAATATTTATCGCTGCTTTGTACAGCATAATACATATATTTTCTATATATGGATCACTGGATATCAACTTGGAGTTCCTAATATTAACGTGTTGAGAACTTCTCCGTGCATCATTTCTTCAACCTTTGAGGACTTTTGAACTGAAGGACTTTACAACCCTTTGTTTCTATAAGATCACACCAGCTTCCACATTATTTTTATTTTATCTTATTTAATACATTTGTTTGGATAGTTAGTGCGACTAGGAGAATTTGTTTCACTATATTATTTACAATTTTCAGGTTAGAGTTGATGTGGCAGTCCCCAGCAGACCGGAGGGGTCGGGCAGGAGTGTGGATGGAGATAAGGGAGGAGAGGTAGGGAGCAGTGGAGGAGGAAAGAACCTTTTAAGTTGTGGTGAGGAGCTTGAAGAAAATTTTGATAGTGATAGGAAACCAGTGTAGAGATAGACAGAGAGAGGAGGTGGAGGCAGCACCTTTGAAGAGAAAGCGGAGTCTGGCTGCGGCATTAAGTATGGATTGTAGGGGAGAGAGATGGACCAGAAGAAGGCTGGAGAGAAGAATGTTGCAGTTGTCAAAACGGGAGATAACGAGAGAGTGAACAAGCCTTTTAATGGCATCTGCGGTTAAAAAGGGTCTGATGTGAGCTATGTGAGCTATGTTGCGAAGGTGAAAGCGACAAGACAGTGAGAGGACATGTGGGGGATAAAGGAATGTGAGGAGTCAAGGATGACGCCTAGGTAGTGGACTTGGGTCAAGGAGATGATGGTGCAGTTGCTGATAATAATGGAAATAGTAGGGGTTGAGAGATACATGAAGGAGGGAATACTAGAATTTCAGATTTGTCCATGTTAAGCTTGAGAAAATGCTGGGACATCCATGAGGAGATGGCCAAGAAGCAATCTGACTCTTTGGACAGGAGAGAAGGGTATAGGTCAGGTGAGGAGAGATAGATTTGAGTGTTGTCGGCATAGAAGTGATAGCAAAAACCCAAAGGAGCTGATGAGGTCACCCAGAGAGGAGATGTAGAGCGAGAAGAGAAGGAGAAAAAGAACTGAGCCCTGTGGAACACCAACAGGAAGAGCTGGGGGTTAAGACAGAGAAGGAGCAACCTGAGAGATAGGAGGAGAACCAGGAGTGGATATTGCCAGAGAGGTCGAGAGAGTGAAGGATGTGGAGCAGGAGAGAGTGATCAACAATGTCAAAAGCTGCTGATAGATCCAGGAGGATGAGAAGGGAGAAGTGGCCCTTAGATTTAGTCAGGCATATTCAGTGGAGTGCAGGAGGCAGAACACAGATTGAAGAGGGTCCAGGATGGAATTGTTGATTAGACAGTTGTAAACAAGCTGTTCAAGCAGCTTGGAGGTGAAGGGGAAAAGGGAGATAGGTTGGATGTGGGAGAGTGAGGTGGGGTCAAGGTTAGGGTTATTAAGGATGGGGGAGACAAGAGTGTGTTTAAAGGGGGTGGGGAAGAAGACAGAGGAGAGGGATAAGCAACAGAGGTGGGAAAGATGAAAGCAAGTGGAAAAATGGAGAGACTGGAGAAGATTAGAGGGGATAGGATCAAGTGGGTACGTTGACGGGGGGATTGATAAAAGAACCGAGGTGGGGATAAAGGCAGATATAGGTAGAGAGGAGATGAGAGGGTGGAGATGAAGGGAGATAAGAGGTGATGGCAGAGGAGATACAGCTCCTGATGAAGTGAATCTAGGAAATGAAGAAGGTAGCAAAGTCAGGGGCAGAAATTGAGAGAGGGAAGAAAGGAGAGAAGAGTGTTTAAGGTATCAAAGAGGTGGCAGGGATTAGATGACTGGGAGAGGATAAGGGACTTGAAGAAGGATTGCTTGGCGAGGGTGGAACAAAGAGAGCAGAGGATGAACTTGAAATGGAGAAAGTCTGCAAGGAAATGGGACTTCAAATGCAGTTCTATTCAGAAAATAACCCCACTCCAGACTGGGCAAATCGTATTTTGACCTCTGCATGCAGTAGAGTGTGGGGCCAAACCAAGGACTCGATCTAGAATTAAGACATTTGGGCATTTTCCGTACATTTCAATACAGTGCATATATGGGCATCAAGCTTCCAGAAAGGATCTAGGGCCCGTATTCAGACTTGCATTTTCTGTGCCCGTCCATCCGTAAATAAGCGTTTGTAGTTACTGGGCATGCGTTGCAATTTTTGTACGCTATTTAGGTAGCGTTTCGCTACGTAAATAACGTACAAAAATTACTACGCATGCCCAGTAACTACAAAAACTTATTTATAGACAGACAGGCACAGAAAACGCAAGTCTGAATACGGGCCTAGATCTTCAGAATCCATGCTAGAAGTCTCTTTTTTCCATGGTGAAAGGGGAACATATTAAAACTGTACAGTAAGGTCATGGTTAAGCATTCTCCGGCACGAAAATTCCTTTTTCGAAATACAGACAGCCAAAAGCTAATTTTCAGCTGTCTCTATTTCAAAAATATTATTGATTAGAAACTATTACCAATGAATGGGTAAGTATGTTGAATGTATTTTTTGGCATACTTTTCATTCCTTAATTTGGAAACTGCCACTGCAGACTTGTCACATCGGACCGAACAGGTGAGTATTACAGGGGAGTCTATGGAGGGTCTTACGGTTAAGTTGCAGGGAGGGGAGTTTTAGGGTCAGGCTGCAGGTCAGGTTGCAGGGAGAGGAGAATTAGGGTCAGGCTGTAGGGAGTGGAGTCTTGGGGCAGGCTGCGGGGAGGGGGAGTCTTAGGGTCAGGCTGTGGGGAGGGGAGTCTTAGGGTCAGGCTGTTGGGAGGGGAGTCTTAGGGTCAGGCTGTAGGGAGGGTAGTCTTGGGGTCAGGCTCCAGGGAGGGGAGTTATGGGGTCAGGTTGCGTAGAAGGGAATCTTAGGGTCAGGCTGCATGGAAGGGAGTCTTAGGCTACGGGGAGGCGAGGGTTAGGGTAATGGAAGGGGAGGGTTAGGGTAGGGATTAGAATAAGGGTCGGGGTTATATAAATACTTACCATTCGCTGCTGCATCTTTGTCCAGGGCATGATTGACTTCTTCTCCTTGGCAAGGCAGAAGCAACCAATTTTAGAGCCAGTTCGGTACTGGCTGGTGTAAATAGCCCTTTCTCGAAACCGTAGACCAAAACCCACCCTTATGTACAATTCTTATTAATGCACTGCACCCATTTTGTTAAGGAAGTGTGTGTAAAATTAAAGTAGGGTTCTGGGTTCATGGACGAAACTGAGGATCGCATGACGATCCACTATTGAAGTACTACTGTCGCTGAAGTTGGAACTAAATTCACATTGGCAGCAAATTCAGCCCTAAGTGAACTAACAGGTCACCCTCAATTTTCAGACCCCAGAACCAATCTCCATGGCCTTGACATCAACACAAAAATACAAGGTGCTAAAAATATTCTGTGCTCCAGGAACTGGAGATCAGTCTGTTTTTGGGTCAGGCTACTCACAAGGCAAATCAAGTCACCCGACAAAGGTTCTGTCACGTTTCCTCTAGTTTCTACTCACTGCACATTACCTTTGTTTACTTTCTGCCTGTAACATGATTCCCTCTGCCTCTGCACTTCTTGGTTCTCTCCCTGCTATCTCACAGGTGCTGATGATTAACTTGCTTGTGTACCTTGCACACTTCATTCAGAGACTATCTACTTTTTGGTACTGCCTTCAGCAATCCATCCAGTAGTCCTGGGGCTACACTGGCTGAGGTTGCACTCTCCCACCATTGACTGGAATACTTCGCAAATTCTATCCTGGGTGGCAATTGTCATAAGTCATGTCTACGTCAAGTCACTCCTGGTCTGCGGTACCAGTGGTTGCTGCCAACCCTGAAATTGCCACCCAGGACAGTCTCACCAGTCCAGAATCCTTCCAGACCATCAAGCATCCGAACTTACCACCTCAGTATGCACAGTTTTCTGATGTGTTCTGCAAACGCAAGGCTGAAACCTTTCCACCTCATCGTATGTGGGACTGTCCCATTGAACTTTTGCCCGGCAAAACACCTCCAAGGGGTCGCACCTACCCCTTGTCAGTACCCGAAACCAAGGCTACGTCTGACTACATTAAAGGCTTTTTCTCTAGGAAGTTTTCCCCTGGCGGAAAAGAACTACGGCATTGGAGACAAGGAGCTATTAGCCATCGAGTGGGCCCTGGAGAAATGGAGGTATCTCCTGGAGGTTGCCATTCATCCAGTCACTGTATACACTGACCATAAGAACTTACTGTACCTTAAGACGGCTCAGTGTCTAAATGACAAACAGGCCCGTTGGTCCTTCTTCTTTTCCAGATTCCAGTTGGTGCTCACCTATTTCTCTGGAGCACAAAACAAAAAGGCAGATACCCTCTCTCGTGTCTTTGCCCCGTCTGAAGCAGAGGATCAATGGCATGAAAGGCCTATTTTGGACCCCAAATCTGTCATTCTAGCCCACTCTAATTTGGACCCCCCTCCTGGAAAGACCTTTGTCGCAGAAAATCAGAGGCTGAGACTCCTTCAATGGGCTCACTGTACCTGCTTCTCTGGGCATACCGGAGTCAAGAAAACTTTGGAGTTCCTGCCCCGTTCCTATTGGTGGCCTTCTCTTCGAAGAGTTGTAGAGGAATTTGTTTCTTTCTGCTCCATTTGTGCACAGTCCAAACTCCTCGAATGAAGCCTTCCGGTCCGCTCATGCCACTTCCGAATCCTGATCTGCCATGGTCCCACATCACTATGGACTTCATCACAGATCTCCCGCTATCCAAGGAATGTAATACCATCTGGGTCATGGTGGACCGCTTCTCTCGAGCCGCTCACTTCATACCATTAAAAGGTCTACCCTCAGCTTCTGCATTAGCTCATCTCTTCATCAAAGAGATCTTCTGCCTTCATGGTTGTCCCTCAGAAATCGTGTCAGACCGTGGCACTCAATTTGTTTCACGTTTCTGGAGGGCATTCTGCCAAGCCATTGTTGTGAAGTTGAATTTCTCTTCAGCATACCATCCCCAATCTAATGGACTCACAGAGCGTGCCAACCAAGAGCTCAAGAAGTTTTTGAGAACTTGCATCTCTGCCAATCAAGATGACTGGGTAGACCTGCTTCCCTGGGCAAAGTTTGCACATAACAATGCTGTTAACGAGTCCTCTTCCTTTTCCCCATTCTTTGTAATGTATGGGCGGCATCCAAAGACCCCTACTTTAAAGGACGTTTCACCTCAGAGCATTTCTGCTGTTGACTCCACTCTTCAATCCTTTACTGAGATCCGGACATGGGTAAGGCAAAATCTAGATCTGGCCTCTCAGCAAATGAAAAAGGCAGCTGATAAAAGGAGAAGGTCTACACCTCCATATTCTCCTGGGGACAAAGTCTGGCTCTCAACTTGTCACCTTCGTCTTAAGGTCCCCACCATGAAACTAGCTCCTCGTTTCATTGGTACATTTAAGATATTGGAAGTAATTAATCCAGTGGCCATCAGACTTGAGCTGCCCCCAGCTCTTCTAATTCCCAATGTGTTCCACATATCCCTTCTAAAGCCTCTGGTGATCAACTGCTTCACTACTGTCCATGGGCCTGATCCAGACCTACGACCGTAAGCGATCGTACGCTGGTCGGGAGCGTAAAACCGGGAGAAAAAACGCACTGCGCATGTGCAGTATGACAACTTCCGGTCGTCCGAAGGACATGAGCGCACAGCGAGCGTATTTTGAGCGTTTTTTTCACCCAAGGGGCGTGCGTTTTGTACGACGATAGTCCGGACGCTCGAGTTACTACACAGAGGCGGGTATAGCCATTTAAATTGTACAGTATGGGCGTGCTAAGCCCCGTACGACCAGCGTATCGGTACGAAAATTTGCACGGACGATTGAAAAAGTTAGGGTAAAGTTCAGCCACCGTAAGTCGGTACAATCAATGGGAGTGTCATGGGCGTGAAAGTTTATACGCCCGGGCGATCATACGCAACGCTCGCGGGCGTAGGTCTGGATCAGGCCCCATAAGCCTCCAACACCTGTCATCGTGCAAGACCAGACTGAATATGAGGTCAGCCACATCTTGGATTCTCACAACTCCAGAGGTTCCCTGCAGTATCTCGTTCACTGGAAGGGCTATGGTCCTGAAGAACGCTCCTGGATCAAAGCCTCGGATCTTCATGCTCCTCGGCTTATTAAAGCCTTCCATCGGAAGTTCCCCTCCAAACCTAATTAGGGTGTCCGGAGTCCATTCTTTAGGGAGGGGGTACTGTCATGTTTTCTCTAGTTTCTACTCACTGCACATTACCTTTGTTTACTTTCTGCCTGTCACATGATTCCCTCTGCCTCTGCACTTCCTGGTTCCCTCCCTGCTATCTCTCAGGTGCTGGTGATTACCTTGCTTGATTCCTTTCCACCTGGTGTACTTAAGACTTTCTCAGACAGCACTCTGGTGTCAGAGAAACAGCTATCCTTCCTGCTGTTATTATCCTGAGCTCGCTCATGTCCTCTGGCTCCCTGATTCCTTCATATCTTTCACTGTCTGGTTCCTGGTTCCCTCTGTGTTCGTGTTCCTGTTCTCCGGCTCCAGCTGGCTCCAGCCCTGTCATTCTTTCTGCTACCTGTACTACTGCTCCCAGCATACCTGCCTCATTGCAACCTGTGCTACCTGCACCACCTCGCCTACCGGCGTGGTCCAGTGTGATCCGCTTCTCGGCTGGCGCTGAGCTCGGTGAGTGACAGGTTCAGAGTGTTGGATTGGTTTATGTACCTCTGTCTTATCCTCCTCTGGAATGATGACTCTACAGCAATGAGTTGTATGGAGCCACCTACCTTCTTCCCCCACCCAGTTTACTGAACTTCCTTTTTAACTTGGCCTGATACGCCCCTTCTTACTTATCTCATTAAGAATGGCTTTGTAAATCGCTCTTAGGGGATCACCGTTTTTAAATCCTACGTAGATTGCGTAAATAAGGGTACTACATGTGCAGTTTAACTGTTCTTAAAAATATGCACACAAATAGCAACAGCTTCTTAACTGGGAATCAGGTCCCCAGTTGTATTTATTTTTACATTATTATTTAATTATTTTATTAGAAGCACCAATATTCTACAATAAACTAAAAATAGTTTGTCACCAAAATGTGTTTTACCATTGGTGCCATAGCTGTACCTCCTTGGGGACATGCCTAGACCATAAAAAGGTAGGTCACCCCTGTATTCTCTCTGCCTTTAACACACATGTGCAAGTGCACCCCACAATACATTCTCTCTATCTCTCTCTCACACACACACAATGCGCATACAACACACAATACATTCATTCTCCCTACCTCTCTGTCACACACACACACACACACATACCATTAGCTGACACAAGATCCTACACTGGAATATCAGTGCAAACTCAAGAACATTCTCAACAAAGCTGTGAACCATGGCCAGCTCACAACCAAACATATGGATGCATTAATTATGCAGCACCCCAAAATGCCCATACTGTACACCTTGCCTAAGGTGCACAAGTCTCTGTCCCAACCCTCTGGACGGCCCATAATCTCCGCCAGGGGCTCTTTGTTTTAAACGGTGTCCCAATTTCTGGATAGCATGCTACAGCTGGTTATCCAGTCGCAGGACACATATTTGAAGGACACCACTCACCTGCTACAGGTTCTCCAGTCCTTTGGTACACTGCCGGATCTTTGTCTGATGTATACAATTGATGTTGTGAGTTTATACACAAACATTCCTCACACTCAAGGTATAGAAGCCATCCTGAAACTCCTTAAAGACAGCCCTTTATATCAGGGCCCACCATTGGACTTGTTTAATGCTCTGTTGGAGATGGTACTGAAGTGCAATTACTTCTACTTTGATGGAGGAATTACACGAGGCTGTGCGATGGGGTCCAATGTGGCTATATGCCTATATGTATGAAATAGAGAGAACCCTTTTCCTCCACCACCCTGCGCATAGGAACAACATCATCCTATATAAACGTTTTATCGATGACATCATCATGTTCTGGAGAGGAAGACCTACTGAATTTGAATCCATGATGGCTTTGGTCAATGAACTAGATCCCACGATCAAATTCACGTTTACCATCAGCAATACCGAAATCCATTATTTGGATGTACTTATCACGAAGAACAATCAGTGTATCCAGACCAGCATGTTCAGCAAAACAACCGATAAAAACTCATTGCTGCATGCAGTTTAAAGAGAGGTCTGAAGCGGACAGGAAGTCAGTGGAGGGTTTGACATAAAGGAGAGGTCGAGGTAGAGCGGCATGAGAGGTAGATGAGCCTGGAAGCAGCAATAAGTATAGATTGAAGGGGGGCAAGACAAGTGCAAGGGAGACCTATGAGGAGGAGGTTACAGTAGTCAAGGCGTGATATGACTAAGAGTGGATAAGGGTTTTAGTAGCTTCATTGGTGAGGAAGGGACGGATGCGTGCAATGTTGCGTAGGTGGAAACAACAAGAATGAGAGAGGGCACGGATGTGTGGTATAAGTGAGGAGTCAAGGATGACACCTAGGCAGCGAACTTGAGGGGATGAGGAGATAGAGGTATCACCAATTAGTTTTATTTAAACTTTCTGATTAACATAGTTGTGAACAAGAGTCGAACTGGAAGCCACAGTATTAAATAATTGAATGACAATACTGACTTATTTGCCTTATTTTCATATACTCCATGTGTAAGGAAAAAGGGGAGGCATGAATAAGCTCTACATTATTTGGAGTTAATTTTACAAAGGCTTTAAAAAAAAGTAATGAGGTTATGTAGTTATCGAAGAAACCATTCCCTTGATGCATCATATTTAATTTAAATGTATGGTTGTTTCAGCAGGTATAGTTGATACTTAACAGATGCACTGCACAAGGTTCCTAATAAAAGGACATGAAAAATGATATCTATTCTCTTATCACACATCCAGGCCAAATGTTTGTATGATGGCAAAGTCTTGAAACGCTAAAGCCTGCTTGCCAAATTTAAAATGGAAAATTGTTTTTCGCAGAGCTAAAGAGCTTTGAATAGCAGGACATTTTCATTAAGGCATTCCTTGTTCGTAACACCTGTGAACCTTATTTAATGTACAAGTTTACATGAAAATTATATTTACTTATTTATACATACAACTCATACAATTTATTTCAGGGTTACCAACTCTACCGGAATATCCGGAAAGACTCCTGAAATTTGGGCAGTTCTCCCGGTATCCCGGGAGAGACGGCAAAGCTCCCGCAAGCCCCGACCAGCAAACAATAATAATTTTATTCCCTAGCGTTACTAGGGATAATTATATAATAATAATAATAATACAATAAAAATAAAAATAATAATGATTAATAGTAGTCCTAATATTTGTGCACCTGCTTCTGTGTTCTAACTTACCTGATTCTGTTTCTAACTCACTTATGTTTGCAAGCTGTTTCACTTAGGATGCAAGCTACTCATCTGAAGCTTATAAAAAGGGAGAACCTATTTCAGGTTCTGGTTTATTTGTTGGAGTATAGTCTGTACCTCTTATGTAGGCCAGATTGTAATCTACTGATTTGTGTGTGTTTGAATAGTTTTATGGGTGTCCCATAATTTTCTAGTGTTGTAAAGTAGAGGGCTATCTGAGTTTGAAGGGCATCGGTATTGTTAATTATCTGAAATAAAAAGAAAAAAACACAAATTCCTCTCTCTCTCAGTGGTGCTGCTTTTAGGAGGTGTATAGGGTCTATCGCATGGTGATATACAAACAAGCCAACAATTTTGCTTGTGATAAAAGTACATAAACAAGTGTTAAGATTCAAGTAAAGTCTGATGTCCTTTCAAAATACAGAATATAACATAAAAAATTATGAAAAAATAAAAGGATTTTTTAAGGAAGTGATGTTCTCTTAATATATTCTGAAGACAATCTCAGTTATTCGATAATTTAATGACTCAGGTCCGGATTCACAATTAACAACATTTAGTTCTGAATCTACCCCATTGTTTTAAGAATTGACCTACTACGCATGCGTAGTAGCTTATTTACGTTATTTACGTACCATTTCTGTACATAGATTACATAAGCACGGTCTAAAGAAACTTATAAGTCCAATATCTTTCTCCAGAACTAGCCCCATGGTTTCCATCTAACAACCCTTTCCTCCCCTGGTAATATCTGGTGAGTTGTAACAAATTCTTTTCAATTACTCACCATTCACAAACATTACTCACAAAAATTGCAACAATGAACACTCATTTTAAGTAACGCATACTTTTGATCTGTTAATTTGACCTTTCCTTATCTTTGATCTGTCAGATCACTTTCAGGTCCTTTCTATACAGACCATTGTGATAGCCTTTACCTTCCACAGGTACTAAATCTTATATCTTTCTAACAAAACCAAATAGGGGAAATAAAATTTATCTTTGTGAACTCCAACAAAACCTTGAAAGTTTTAATGCTCACAATTGTGCAATAAATAAATATTGTTGTTTCATCTGTCACTGATTACGTATAACACGGGTATATCTCTTCAGCTGCCAATAAAGATCAATTTGTCAAATATTATTCTTATTAACGTTTATTTATAAGGTGCCACATGGTATCCACAGAGCCGTACAGAGGCAATAGTTACATATACAACAAAATTAACAGACAGGTTATAGGTTCATATTAAGAAAGGAATACAATACAAATATAATGCAAAAATAAAGTACAGTACTAAAGCTGATATTTGCATAAATCATTGGAATAAGATTCAATCCTAAGGCAGTAGAAACTTGCATACAATAATGTTATACTGGTACTGCGGGTTTTTTCATTTCATACGTAACATTTTCTCTGGAAAGGTTCAGTGTAACAATAATAATCTATTCCCAAGCCTTCTGTAGCATTAAAACCATCACTTTTGTTTGAATAATAAATTTAAGAACCTGGGTTCTGATCTACTGGCTGTGATATATATTATTTTCTTTGAGTTTAATTTCAGCACTTAAATATTTGTTTTATAATCTTTTCTAGTCTATCCCAAACTTGTACAGTGATTTCTTGGGATTTTTTCCTAGTAAGGTGCCAATGTGAAAAGGGTACTGAGAGACCGGTTACAAAGAATAATAATAGACCAGATCTAGACCTCTACTGGTGCTATCATCGAAGACCTGAATGCAACCCTAATAGGAACCTGAACTTGTATCCCCACTGAATCCAGCCTTCCTTGTGAATGAGGAAAGGCCACTCCCCTTGCACACACAAACTTGCAATGGCAGACCCCTATATTATGGATACAACGAAGGGTGCTTACCACATGTTCAATGTACAATCTAAATACTTTTCCCTTGCTACACAGAGTAATGGAATTCCACATTGCACACACACACACTACCATGCACTTGCTTTTGAATCATTAGGAAATAAAACTACAGTATGCCTAACTGTACAAGTAATTGTGGAGCTGAAGCACGTATAGTACGTGACCTAGGACATAAATGCAGTATTAGAAGAAATCTTATTAGTCACTGTAAGATAATAGATTTGTAAAAGGAGTTGTAGACCTCTTATCATGTAGGACAGAATCCAGACTTAGTAAATTTGTCAGTGAGCAGGAAGAGGCGGGATGTGTACATAAGGTATGCTGGGAGGGGGGACATATTTTAAGTTTACAGTAGGGGATTGGTAAAGCCATTTTGTGCAATACTCATATCTGCACCATCCCTAGTTTCCACGGTGTGGAAATATTAAGGTTGGGTCCTGTTACTGTAAGACCTGTGATTGCCAGGGGAGTGGTCTCCCTTCACACACAAGGCAGTTAGGATCGCATAGTGATCTGGCATCGGTTCTCCGCTCTGCGGTCAGAGCTCCAGCCTATAGTTAGGAAATATAAATTTACAAGTGATAGAAATTTAGGGCCGTATGCAGAGCTCTGGGCGTATTGCATATGCGCCTGGAGCTTTCCGATATTTGTTACTGCGCAGTAATTTTGTAACGCTATCTACGTTTCTTTTTGCAACGTAGATTGCATATACGCGGTCTTAAAGACCACGTATACGCAATCTATGTTGCAAAAAGAAACATAGATGGCGTTACAAAATTACTGTGCATGCACAGTAACACATAACAACAAACACAGAGGAGAAGCAAGGCAAATACAGAGAGGGACCAACAACAAGGTGAGAGAGAGTAGGGATGGAAACACTGAGGAACAAGGAGCAAGGAACTGGGCAGGACCAGGACTGGGGCACTCAATATCAAAGAGAAAAGGGCACAAGGCAGAGACAAGGAAAACAGCAGGCACAGGATCAGAGAAACTATAACCGGCGCTGTCGCTCTGATAAAGGTACTGCTAGCCTCTGATAGGCTAGCAGCAGAACAACCCTCCTAGTGACGCAGGGCGCCTCCTGGACGTGGGAGAGCATCCCTGACAATGGAGACAGGGGGACAGAGCGCGCGCTTGCTGCGGGCTACGGCGTCGCTCCACCGGGCGCTTTGTTTACCAGCCACGATCGGCTGGCTTGTACGGGACTGGAGGGGTGAGTAATTAACATGTGTGGCTGCCGCAGCTGGCATGTAACAACTGCCCCAAAGTCTATTTATG
>WWET01001738.1:311464-322231 GCA_011038615.1 Limnodynastes dumerilii | reverse complement strand
GTACTGCAGTCTGAAAGAACCCAAGCTAGCAGCAGTGAGGATGACATCACAAATGATGATGCGGATGCCCTAGGTCATCGGGTTCTAAATTCTATCTGATGTCAACAGCCACTGTGACATCACCGCTAACTAGCAGACTAGGCTGGATTGACTCTGTGTCAGTATCTCTGCTTTGTATCTAAGTGTAAGGTGACAAACAACCTGATTTTAACTGGATTAAGGAACCACTGAGTACTGTATAGGGGCGAAGTAGCATAAACGACCAGTTGGGCCACAGAACACAGCAGACAGGGTTAGGGGGAAGTTTTAAGGCTGTTTTTTATTAGGGTGATTTTATTGGTAGGTTATTGTGGGGGAGGGGTCCGGGTCATGTGACCTTGAATTAATATTGTGTGGTGTGCTTGGTGCTCCTCCTCTTTGTTGAAAATCGTTGCCCTCCCTCCCTCCCTGATTAGGTTGTTTGTTTAACGTGTAATTTTCCTTTCACAGATGGGGCATAGGTTGGGCGGTAGAGGTATTGTGTCACCATGTTTTGGTCTCGTTGGCGCAGTTAAAAAAGTTTGGGGGTAAATATCTGATTTCAGAGGCGCACCCTTCGAGTTCATGGGCCGCCTGTCTCGCGACGGGGCCTCGTTTGCCTCCTCCGGTAGAGGTGTGCACATGAAGTGGTGGAGCCGGGGGCATTGGGGGGTGGTGGGGGCGCCTTTTTTGATAGACGAGTTATCGTTGTCTTGTAAGTTCCTGAGGTGACACTTACCTGCTACTTGCCACCTTGCTCAACCCTAAATTCTATAGTCTTCAAAAAATTGCCAATTAGGTTAAATTAAATAATTTCAATAAACTTATGTCCCATTTTTAGCCAAAATAAAGTTGTCGGTGTCTTTATTTCATTTATTTTGTGTGTGCTGTGTAAGGTGGTATTAACTGTAGATCGTTTAAGACTTGGGATAGGAAACATCACCTCTCAACTCTAATACTGTTTGCAGCAGATGAAATATGACTCCCCTGCAATCACCATGGTTTACCCCGGAGTAACTTTCCTCTCTTATTTTCCATCTCTGAACCTAAGTATGCATAAGAAAATGTCCTCTATCCTCCATTAGCACATATGTCGATGTCTCTGTACAGTAGAGTAATAGGTGAGCGTGCAGAGAGCGGGATGCACCCTTGCACTGTATTCTTGTTTGGACGGCTGATGATTCACCGGGTATTGTAGGAGCGATGGCATGGCATTCCCATAAGTCAAACAGTCTACCTGCTGCCACAGGCTCGGCATGTTATATGTGGTAGAGTGCCAGCTTTCTGACATAGCATTACCAGCCGCCCACACACTTCCACTGAGCATGTAGGCTGGGCAGGAACACCCTCTAGGTGAAGAGGGAAAACACAGATGAAGAGATCCAGCTGTACAATGTGGTTGTGGCTGTGTATGAACACAGGTCTGGAGCCACACTGACCAATGCTGTCCAACAGTGTCATGGCCACCGCACTGCTCCAGCTCAATCTGTGTTCTTCTAACCTGTTCTAACCAATCAGAACACATTGAGAGTCGACCAATCCAGATTTAAGAGCCCTGCAATCTCAAATGCATAGAAATTCCTGGATCCTGATTGGTCGGTTTTTCCACATGGTGCCTGCTCAGAGCTGTTTAAAGATCTGTTGTAAGCCAATCAATCCCTTAAGAGCAATGGAAATGATCTAGACTTGGGTAAATGGCAGCTTTTGCATGTTGAGCGCCTCGATCATGACGCATTCTGCAAGGTCCATTGTTCTGATCTTTAGGCACCACTGACGCGTTTTGACAGCGGGGCGTGCTGCTTTCTCAAATGGCTCCCATGCAATCGATCTGATGTAGGTGCACAGCAGGGATCGGGGCTGAGATCTTCCCTCTTAGTCAGTATACAGTGTGGGTGTTCCCTCTCTCAGCATAGCCATTGAGATCTCTGCACTGTCCAGAAATTCTATAGAATTGATAACAGTAAATTATTATCACTGCTCCGTCCTCATAGTAAGATGTGAGGTATACAGGCAGGGACAGAGGTGAAGGTATCTTCAAAATTACTGTCTTAGCCTCTGTAGCATAATTACAACAACATTTAGGGCCAGATTGACTAAGCTGTTTGAAAAAGTGGAGATGTTGTCCATAGCAACCAATCAGATTCAAGCTGACATTCTCTAGTATGTAAAGGGAAAGTGAGAGCTAGAATCTGATTGGTTGCTGTGGGTAACATCTCCAAATTTCCAAACCCACAGCTTAGTAAATCTGGCCCTTAGAATCCTGGAACCAGGACAAAGCAAACCCACCTCAGGTCCACCCAAACTCAGTCCACAAATGGACATATTTCCCATAGACCCCGACCCTTTTGCGGCTCACTAATATGAACAGCCATAAAATACAGAAAAAAATATAGAAAGTTGGGATATATGTATTTAGCATAGATGACGACCTTCATGGAATTTCGTCTGGCAAATCTACCGGACTTGTGCTTGAGGCCGTGATTTAGCCCGAGCATTACTAAGTATGGGCGGGGCTTAATGACAATAAGTTCCGCCCCATCCTTAGTAACCTTATGAATGGCAGTTTTGACTAAGCAGGGGTGGTACTTCAGATGGGATTTGCATAAATCATGCCCTCAAGCTCCACCCCCATACTGCCGTCTCCAAGGAGATACAAGAAGTTTGCAACTATGGTAATTAGACCTATTTTAAAATAAGTCAGTAAACTATGGTTTTCTTTTAATTTATTTTAAAATATGTTTGCTAATTAGGCCCCTAATTATCTTTGGTAATTAATAATGATGTCCTGATTTCGGATTATGCGTCCCCGCCAATTTCGAACTGGCTGGCATATAGATTGCTTATGCCTTGATGAGGCATAGCAATCGATCCCCGGAGCACCGAACACGGTGATCCGATAGGTTAGTGAAAAGTCTACCCCAACCCTTTCACTAATTCTAACCCTAACCCTCCCTTCCCCTTAGCCTGACCCTAACCTTCCCTTTCCCCTCAGCCTGACCCTAACCCTCCCTTCCCCTCAGCCTGACTCTAACCCTGTCTTCCCCTCAACCTGACCCTAACCTTCCCCTCAGCCTGATCCTAACCCTCTCTTCCCCTCAACCTGACCCTAACCTTCCCCTCAGCCTGACCTTAAGACTCCCTTCCCCTCAGCCTGACCCTAACCTTCCCCTTCCATTACCCCAACCCTCCCTTCCTAAGAGCCTAAACCTAACCCCCCATCACTAAAAGTCCCCAGAGACGTCTCTCACCTCTCCGGGGACCTCTAAAAAGGCTGCCTATTTGAAATAGAGACAGCCGAAAAGGAACTTTTGGCTGTCTCTATTTCTAAAAGCAGTCCATCGCAGCAGGAACTGTAACTGCCTGATTTGGGACCCTGAAATGGGACTTGGGCCACGGAACACAGAAAAGTTTTGTCAAGAGGATGCTGATGATATAACAATATGTCAGATCAGAAAACAAGGCAAAGGTAGCTGGCATCGAAACCCAGTTTATGAGGCCAGAATAAGGGCACGCAGATATCAAATATAGTCTGGTGCTGTAACCATGAGCAGCAGCTAGATAACAGCAGGGAAAGGTGTATATATAAGTAGATAAGTAACCTATTAGAAGTATATGAGGCCATAAAATGTTGGGGTTATTATACAGACGAGAGGTTACATAAGGAGTGCAGACAAAGGCATTGCAGTCATTAGATACCATTCTACGGACGGACAGATAACGTGTTGAAAGAACACCTAGGGCCAGATTTACTAAGTTGTGGGTTTGGAAAAGTGGAGATGTTGCCCATAGCAACCAATCAGATTCTAGCTCTCACTTTCCTATTACATACTAGAGAATGTCAGCTAGAATCTGATTGGTTGTTATGGGCAACAACTCCACTTTTCCTTTCCCACAGCTTAGTAAATGGGGCCCATCGGGTCTGATCTCTGACCCTCAGATAAGTCCCAGTGGGGCAGGTGAATGATTGTTTCAAATGGTAAAATGCTGACAAAACCTGGTAATAAATAATGCATAAATGATACATAAAATAGTCCGTTATAATGTGACGGTTCTTTCCAATGGTTTTGTTTTTCTGTTCTGAAGATGGAAATTTTGACAGACAACATGCACTAAAATGGAAACTGCAGTAATTTTCAATCAGACAACGTTCATCCCATGGCAGCCCTGTATTCAGATATTGCAATGGCGACATGTACTAACCTCAACCCCTAACTGATGGGAGTCGCCACTTTGAAATGGTGCTTTTAGAAGTAGAGACAGCCTAAGGGAATCTTAGGGTCAGGCTGCGGGTAGGGGAGTCTTAGGGTTAGGCTGCGGGGAGGGGAGTCTTAGGGTTAGGCTGTGGGGAAGAGAGGGTTAGGGTTAGGCTGCAGGTAGGGGAGTCTTAGGGTTAGGCTGTGGGTAGGGGAGTCTTAGGGATAGGCTGCGGGGAAGAGAGGGTTACGGTTAGGCTGCAGGTAGGGAAGTCTTAGGGTGAGGCTGCGGGGAAAGGAGGGTTAGGGTAAGGCTGCGGGGAGGGGAGTCTTAGGGTTAGTCTGCGGGGAGGGATGTCTTAGGGTTAGGCTGCGGGGAAGGGAATCTTAGGGTCAAGCTGAGGGGAGGAGAGTCTTAGGGTTAGGCTGCAGGTAGGGGAGTCTTAGGGTTAGGCTGCGGGGAAGGGAGTCTTAGGGTTAGGCTGCGGGTAGGGGAGTCTTAGGGTTAGGCTGCAGGAAAGGGAGTCCAGGGCGTAAAGCTGAAAGGGGATACCAGTAAGTTAATATTTAAGGTTAAATTGGTTTGGAATTTAGGGTCAGGGTTGACAAAATGTTTAGCCACAGCTTAGACTACACACCCTTACCAATAGATTTAACCTTTAGTCTGTTGGTAGACAGCTAAGAGGCGGAAATTTGGGTACAAAAATAGAGGATATTAAATGTAAATTTTCTTGTAAAACAATACTAACGGTTTTCACCCTCCACTTGCAATGTTTAAAGAACAATTCACTTTATCAACAAATACTCATATATACAAAAAAAAAAACAGGATCTTACATATATATAAACGTTAGAATAACACATAACAGGAAAGGTCGTGTACCACCCCAGTGATTACAGACAGGCTTCACTTACACATAACCTTGAATGTTGGGAAACCTGTTAGACCAGATCTCTGCTTTGCAAAGAAACACAATTTTCCCGGTCAATCAGGTCATTTAGTGAGCTAAATGTTATCATATAACATGTACTTTTTCCCACATTGTGTTGTGCATTCTACTACACAAACATTTCAATCACAGATAGCAGCTCTTTATGTTCCCGGAATCTATAATTGTAGAGTATTTGTTTTGGTGCAAGCACTGCAGTGTTTAACCATAAAGAGATTATGCATTATAAAAAGACGGTTCATCCAGAGGTCTTAAAGGTGAATTCCATCAAGAACTAGGCGCCAGCGCATTGGGCCTGATCGCGATCCATGTGCGTTTTCTTTATGCGCAGAGATCTGGAGTCCGCACCAACGATTGGGGCGCTCTCTCCCGTTATTCCCCCTCTTGAGCAAAGTTATGGACACTTAGGGCCCGATGCAATTATTGGGGTAGATCCAGAACTACGTTTGCCGTACATTTATTCGCGTAGCGTATTTTTGTGTGCGTACATTCTATACACTCCCCTCGGCACACCCCTTGAACGTATGTATTTTGCCAAGATACACTTTTCAAACCCTACCTTAACTTTTACCAATGGCAGTGATCCGATCCGCACATGTACGTATGGACAAGACGAATTTACGCAGCTAAGCACGCCCATACTGTACACTTTAAATACAACCCCCCGCCTACTTAACGTATTTCAGAACCCACCCTCCTTGTTTATTTAACGTATTTTAGACGTTTTTTGGACTCACGTAAAATTGGCACGCCCACACTTAGGTATTTACGTGACACATACGTGAATGGCCCTTACGTTCACAATTACACTACGTTATGGAGCGTATTTTCTATGGTGCGCATGCGCAGTACTTACCAAAAGGCGATGATTTTACGTCTCCGCCACGCGTAAATTCGCTCACAAACGTTGTTCTGGATCTGGGCCATTGTTATTATTATTGTTATTATTATTAACGTTTATTTATAAGGCACCACACGGTGGGCCGTATGCAGACCGCGTATACACAATCTACGTTTCAACAAGTAACATAGGTTACGTTACAGAATTACTGCGCATGCGCAGTAGAACATATCAGAAAGCTCTGTGTACGGCCCGGTATCCGCAGCGCTGTACAGAGACAATAGCAAAGACAATCGTTACATATACAATTCAATACAATAATTAACAGAGGGTATAAAAAATATGAATAAGGAATACAATACATCTACAAAGCAAAATTAAAATGCAGTACAAAAAAAAGCAGAACAATATGTAAGGAAAATAAAGATGCTGGATATGTGTGTGGGAGCAGGTGAATATGGAGAGAGATAGACAGTAGAGAGAAAAAGGTGGGAAGTGATGAGGACAAGGTAGAGGGGTGATAACAGGAGGGAGGAGGACCTTGCACATAAGAGCTAACATGCTAAGTGAGAGAGGGCAAATAAACACACAATGATAGATGGGGCAAATAAACAGGAGACACAATGATGAAGATGGGGAGGGCAGGTAAGCTTAGGTGGAGGAAGGGTAGGCTAGCCTGAAAAGTGGGTTTTGAGGGAGCGTTTGAAGGATTGGAGGGTGCTGGATTGCCTGATAAGATGTGGTAGTTTGTTCCAATGGAGAGGGGTGGCCCGGGAGAAGTCTTGGATGCGGGAGTGAAAGGTAGTTATCAGGTTGGAGTTGAGACAACGTTTACCAGCATAGTGGAGTGGACGGGAGGTAGTGTGGATGGAGATAAAGGAGGAGAGGTTGGGAGCAGTGGAGGAGGAGTGCGGAGTGGACAGGAGGGTGTGTGGATGGAGATAAAGGAGGAGAGGTTGGGAGCAGTAGAGGAGGAGTGCGGAGTGGACAGGAGGGTGTGTGGATGGAGATAAAGGAGGAGAGGTTGGGAGCAGTAGAGGAGGAGTGCAGAGTGGACAGGAGGGAGTGTGGATGGAGATAAGGTAGGAGAGGTAGGGAGCAGCGGAGGAGAGTGGAGAGGACGGGAGGGAGTGTGAATGGAGATAAGGGAGGAGAGGTAGGGAGCAGTGGAGGAGAGTGGAGGGGATGGGAGGGAGTGTGAATGGAGATAAGGGAGGAGAGGTAGGGAGCAGTGGAGGAGAGTGGAGGGGATGGGAGGGAGGGGGGGGGTGTGGATGGAGATAGGGAAGGAGAGGTAGGGAGCAGTGGAGGAGAAGGGAGGGAGTGTGGATGGAGATAAGGGAGGAGAGGTAGGGAGCAGTGGAGTAGGAGAGGGGAGTGGAGGGAGTGTGGATAGAGATAAGGAGGAGAGATAGGGAGCGGTGGAGGAGGAGAGAGTCTTGTAAGTTGTGGACACCTGTAGAACTGAAGGTTCCCAATGTCTGATGGGAACATGTCTTATGGGAACATTAAACATTTGTAATGGTGGTGTGACTCAAGGAGAGCTTCTTCCCAGCAAGAAGTCTTCTGCAGATAAGGAAAATGCTACGATGACTCGGGCCTGACAGACCTGTAAGCAACGGTGTTGACTCAGGATTATAGGAAACATGAGTAGCTCTGATTTGCATATTCTAGCAATAACAGTTACCCAATACCAAGTACACAGGAAAGAGGTAGCCAGGAGTCTGGTAGAATATCCTCCAGGAAGGCTGGATTGTCAGATTGGCTAGAATTGGCCTTTTTAGCTCACCCAGCAGACCCTATTTTGTTTGAAGTCACTAGGATACTGTCTGTATTGGGTGGTAGTCACTAGGATGCTGTCTGTATTGGGTGGTAGTCACTAGGATGCTGTCCACATAACGTGGTAGTAACTAGGATGCTGTCTGTATAGGGTGGTATTCACTTGGATGCTGTCTGTATAGGGTGGTAGTCACCAGGATGCTGTCTGTGTTGGGTAATAGTCACTATGATGTTGTCAACATAACGTGGTAGTAACTAGGATGCTGTCTGTATAAGGTGGAAGGGCCTGATCCAGACCTACGCTCGCAAGCGATCGTACGCTGGTCGTAAGCGTAAAGTCGGCAGAAAAAATGCACTGCGCATGTGCAGAGTGACAACTTCCAGTCGTTCCAAAGACCTTTTCGTAGCGGCTATTCAGGCGTCCGTATTCTTTGCGTATTTTCCGATGACGGGGCGTGTTTATATTACGAAGTTAGTACGGACGCTGGAGTTAGGGAATGTAGGCGGGGGGAGCCATTTAAATTATTTAAATTGTACAGTATGGGCGTGCTTAGGCCGCTACGAACAGCGCGTCGCTACGAAAATACGTACGAACACATGGAAAAGTTAGGGTAGGGTTCGGCGGGCGTAATGAAAGGAAGGTAAGGGGAGTGTCGTGGGAGTGAAAGTTTTTACGCTGAAGCGGTAATACGCTCCGCTCTCATGCATAGATCTGGATCAGGCCCGTAGTCACTGGGATGTCTGTATAGGGTAGTGGTCACTAGGATGCAGCCTGTATAGGGTGGTAGTCACTATGATGCTGTCTGTATAGGGTGCTAGTCACTAGGATTCTGGACTGGATCCAGACGTAATAGCATATTCTGTAGCCTCGATAACATGTAGTCCCCCCTGCACTCCTACATGCTCTGCACACATTACTGATTTCCATACCTCTCCCCACCCACCCATGTGTTACTCGCATGCAGAGACTGAATTTTTCACGTAACGCAGTTGCATTCAGATGCAGAAATCCCTGTACTGCACATATGCAGTGCAAGCAGATAGGTGACCAACCTAAGTAGCCTTCATAATAGCCTATCATTACTAACTGAGGATCTGGTCTGCTGTTTTATTAGGTGGTGGTCACTAGGATGCTGTCTGTATTGGGTGGTAGTCACTAGGATGCTGTCTGTATTGGGTGGTAGTCACTAGGATGCTGACTGTATTGGGTGGTAGTCACTAGGACGCTCTCTGTATTGGGTGGTAGTTACTAGGATGCTCTCTGTATTGGATGGTAGTTACTAGGATGCTGTCTGTATTGGGTGGTAGTTACTAGGATACTACCCATATTGTATAGAGGTCACATATGTAGATGCAACTCACATTGCATAGAGGTCAGTATAGATCTCTTTTGTTATATTGAGAAATACTGGTCAGTAAATGTGGTAACTTTTACATTACTTTTTTTTCTTGTACTTAATTGGCTTCACATAACCCCACCCACGCTATATATTTGGGCTTATTATATGCTAATCCTGCTATTTTTTATTGGTTATAAGAGTTCCCAATCCACCCCTCGAGGTAATGTTTCTAGAAATGAAGGAATAAGGTGGGTGACCTCTAGGATGTAGAATCCTTTTGGCATGAGCACAGCCTCAGACAACACATTTCTGTCCATCTGCTGAGACGTATGTATACCAGTATACCACCCAACTGTCCCAACAGCAGAGCAGCTCAGTGTCTCAGTGATTACCACTTGTGTCTCACAGGTCATGAGTTCAATTCCCAAAGCAGAGCTTATCTTCCTGTGTCTGTGTGGGTTTCCCCCCTGGTACTCCGGTTTCCTCCCACGCACCCAAAAACATGCTGGTAGGTTAATTGGCTGCTGACTAAATTAACCCTAATGTCTCCTTTACTGTTCTCTAAGTGATTGTTCAATAAGTCTATTCTTAAAATATTCTCTTTTGTAGAGGACAGGAGACCTTCTATAACACTTGGAGCTCTTTGACTACTTTCTAAACACCTTCTCCCCCATAGCTCTTAGACCCTCATTTCAGCTAAGCCTACCCCCCTCCCCCCCTGGGGATAACCCTCTGTTACTTGACTAGTTTCTTGGCCCTATTTCTTTTCTCCCTTTCCTACTGCTAAACGGTGACCCCTCCCTTTAGAAAATGCTGCTATGTTTCTATAAACATGTTATATTAACTTTATATTAACTTTGTGTTCTATAAATGTTGGTAGACGTTCACATTACATGACTAACGAATGTCTTGTCTGCTGACTCAATAAAAAAAGTTTAATGAATATATTCTCTTTTAATTCTATTTGTTACACTTTGTTACCTCACAAACCCCCATCTATGTGTTGCAGGATGAGAAGCACAAATATTGGCCACAGGACTGGTTGTACCCAGAGGGACACAGATTTTTATGGATTGTAACCCCACCTTATTCTGGTGCCAGCCCGCTAGCTCCCCCTACTGGCGTCCCTGTATACAGGTGTTCATTTAGTGTCTATACAGCTGAGTGTAGGTGCAGGTCTGTACTGGTAAATGACTTGGGGGGGATTATGCGTGCACATGTGCTACAAGCTCCATTCTGCACAGAGTCATGCTACTTTCGCAGAAGCATGGAGACGGTCGGATGAAGCTGCAGCTTTGCAGACTATGGGAATCAGTGTTCATTGGTTGAGTCAGAGAGCGCATTGCATGACACGGTCTCCTGTTCTGACTCCTCTTGTCTTACTCAGTGTCTGACTGATGCTGTTATAATTGCCCCAGCTGCTGACACCAGATTGTAAGCACACACGCAAAGATGTTTACTCATTAGTAGCCGTCTATAACAACCTGATGCTTTATCCCAAAATATTGCCCGTCAGCAAAATCCTGCATTATGCCAGCACAACACAGATAGGAACATTGGGCTGGATCCAGACTTAACTAAGTGCTTGAAATGAGTTACTCCTGGGCTAAACCATGTTGATTTCAGGGGGAGTGAAGGTAATTGTA
>WWET01001738.1:272494-290632 GCA_011038615.1 Limnodynastes dumerilii | reverse complement strand
GCATGCGCAGTAATTTTGTAACGTAATCTACGTTACTTCTTGCAACGTAGATTGCGTATACGCGGTCTTTAAGACAAGGTCTGCAAGAAGTAACGTAGATTACGTTACAAAATTACTGCGCATGCGCAATAGCACTTTTCTGAAAACTCCGGCCGCAAATGCAATGCGGCCGGAGCTCTGCATACGGCCCATAATTACAAATACACTGTGTTAAAATCACTTGTAATAGATCCATGCTCTAAAAATAAAGGAGCATCAATACCGTGTAACATATTAATAATAAATAATACATTTAAAAAATTACGCATTAAACATTTATCCATATTAGTAGTTGAAGAAAATAATGAATATTAGATCATGTAATATTTGTAATAAACCTATTTACATAAAACACAATTTTACACACATAGAAATTGATGTCAGACATATGACTAAAATGGACATAAGTATCCATAAAGGAAAACCCAGAATAAATAAACTAACACAAAAAAAGCAAAAAATATATCAAATGAAACAACCAAAAGCAAAATCCTCCAAAACCTAACAATTAATGGACATTTATAAAATCATCTTACATTAGCCTATGTAATGTCAATCTAGTAGAGGTAATATGTACCAGCCACATCTAATCATGGGCAGCTGGTAACTGACTTTCAGTGGCCAGACAAAGCGGTATCATGGCAACCCTGACTGATGTAACCAGTCACATAATCATCATGGCTGCCTCTTTTACAGTGTGATAATAAATAAAATGGCTGATTAGGGGATAATAGTAATTTGTGCTCCTAGAAAGTACTGATTTTCACTAAAACAGATTTTTGAACAATTCTAAAGATACAAAGATAAATACAATATTTCTCTTAACTATACATTAAATACACATATATGCAAGCCTATGCTTAAATCTTGCTAAATCAGACAGTAGCTTACTTGATTGCAAGTAATAATAAAATCAGGCTTACCTTGTAAGCTACTAACATCATTTACCTGACTCGTATGATAATGAAACAAGTTTACCTCTAACAAATGGAACAATATGCCGTCAGATAGACATAATGAACAATACCCCTTTATTAGTTCAGTCCCCTCTGTGTACAGGGTGCCCCTCTGTATAGCTGCAGTGTTACCTACTATTATATCTTCTATAAAGAAGTCAGCGGCTCCTGTTCACAGTCTCCACAATAACACTGAAAGGATTTATTCACTGACAAAACAATCAATAAATACTGATGCCGCCATTTTAATTGAGAAATAGTTTTCCTGGCAGCATTAGACACACCCATGGGTGGAGCTATTCATAGGACACACCCCTTTGGTGCAGTGCCTCTGCTTCCACAGTAGTTACACTACTGGAAGTTTGGCCAAACGAAGTTTATCCGTGAGGGGAGTGGTTAGCCATGCCAGTGGCAAACGCAGGATTTTGAAAGGGGGGTTTCCAATGCGTGTAATACATGTGAGGTATATTCTCATAGCTGCAAACGTTTTGGAGCCCGAAAATGCGGCAAATAAGCTCCACCGCGTCCTGCCCAAGCTCTTCTCCTGACACGCCCACACTGTCAAACTGGACGAGGCAAAAATTACCCCTAGCATGTGTATGTGTGTGAGTGTGTTTGTGAGTGTGTGTGAGTGTGTTTGTGAGTGTGTGTGAGTGTGTTTGTGAGTGTGTGTGAGTGTGTTTGTGAGTGTGTGTGAGTGTGTTTGTGAGTGTGTGTGAGTGTGTTTGTGAGTGTGTGTGAGTGTGTTTGTGAGTGTGTGTGAGTGTGTTTGTGAGTGTGTGTGAGTGTGTTTGTGAGTGTGTGTGAGTGTGTTTGTGAGTGTGTGAGAGTTTGTTAGGGAATTAGGGCCTGATCCAGAACTACACTGTTACACTGAGCATTCTAACGCTCAGCGTAACAGCGTTACACTCCCCCGACACTCCCCCTGCTATATCGTAATTACACTGGGTTACGCCGGCCGAAGGCTACCCTAAGTTTAGCCGGCGTAACCCAGTGTAACTATGCTGGGACGGTGGCGTTAGTACGCTAACGCCACCCTCCCAGCCTCATTACCCTCCCTCCCCCTGCCTACCAGTACTAACCGTTACTACGCTGAAGCTACGGATGCCCTATCCACGATCGGGCGTTTCCGTAGCATATAAGCCGATCTTAGGCTGCTGGGTGGCGTTTTAACGCCAGCCAGTGTAGGTCGGGATCAGGCCCTTAGACTGTAATGTGGCAGAGGTTGATGTGTGTAAAACTGTGAAGAGCTACTTAATATGATGCACTGTTAAAAAATAAAACATACAGTAAGTAAAATGACAATACTGATAATACGGTTTGTACTGTCTGACTCCCAAGACGTAAGACATCCATTAACGTTCTCTGCGAAAGCAGGACATTTATAATGTAGATTTGAAAATAATAACATTTCTACATTAAGGAATTGCTTTGGTTATTGGGTGTAACAAGTCCTGTTGTGATATTTTTTTTTTTTATATGTGATTTATAAGTTACTTCTTTCACACAGTAAAATAGTAGTTTTATATTGAAGGAACAGATCTAATAGTAATAGCGGTATACAATGCATTAGTAGAGCATGAACACATTACACAATGTACAGAGCCTGTGTCAGTGCATAAGCACTGTTGTATTTGTAGTGACCAATTCACCATTCCCACCTGCTTTCCTTATACAGCACAGACCAGGACCATCTTCCTCCATGTCAGTCCAGATCACATGGCCGCTAAGCCAGGCCCCTTTTGCGGCACCCGCGAAGCCACGCCCCCTTTTGAATTTTCTCTTTTTTTTTTACTTGTTTTTCAATATTTTTTTCATTTTTCAATTTTGGGGGGTTTCTGGGCAACAAGAAACCCGCCCTGGGTGCGCCACTGCACGCAATCGCTAAAAACTCTGATATTAACAATCTGGTCTATTGACACCAACAAGGGAGACATTTTATTGGCCCATTGATGAAATACATAAGGCTCAGCACTGTTTGGGTTTGTCACATAGAAATAAAACAATATAAGAGAAATCTCTAAGGGCTCTATTTACTTACCTTGTTCATTCTCTGTGAAGGAAACTGCATCAGGCTGGCTTATCATTGCAGTGACCTGGCAGCTTCCTTCACATGATTTACTAATACTCACCCCTCTTCTGAGGTCCCACGATGAGCTGCGAGTAGGTTCTGTGATCCTCCTCCGTGCGATCCCTGAATGAAGTACTGCACATGCGCAGTACCTCTCAATCAGGACTTAGAAAAATGTCAATGCCGAATTGAGAAACACTGCACATGCTCAGTGCTTCTCTTTAGGCACTTTGAAATTTTTTCAACTCCTGACATGAGAAACACTGCGCATGTGCAGTGTATTCATGCCGGGACCGGACAGCTGCAGCCCGACGGGACGCCCGGACAGGTGAGTTTAATCTTTTTTTTTTTTGAATCTTTATTTATATTTTCAATGTTTTTATTTATGTTTTTTACTGATTTTTATTTTAAGTACAATTTTTTTTTTTTTACCCCCATGTATTCCGGTGGTCTCCCCATACATAACCCCCTTTTCCTCCCCCCTAATAACAGCTATTAGAGGGAGGAAAAGAGGGGTATATGGGGACATTGCCGGAATACTTACCCCTAACACCAGTCTGAGCTGGCGATAGTCTAACGCCGGGAGCGGAGTGTAAAACTCCGCCCTGGCATTTTGTAAATATGCTTAACTTCATTTTAATGCGATAGGGCCAGTTTTGAAGCGAAAACTGGCCCTATCTCACTAAAATGATCTTTGTAAATAGACCCCATAGCTTTATCTATATAGCTATATAACAGTGAGAGCAGCCTTTTACTAATCACTTTAATGACTGTCTCAGCTGTCCTAAGAAGAAAATAGGAGGAAGAGGAGGAAGGAACAGGACCGGACGTGAGAGCAGCTCCTGTATAAGCCGACAAGAGCTGTCAGTGCAGAGTAACTTGCAATAGTTACCTGCATTAATATAAAGACTCTATTATTGTCTTTATATTAATGCAAGTAACTGTTGGCAATTAACCTACAATGACAACTCAAGCATGTTTACACAGAAGCAGCTCTCACCTCCCATCCGTTCTCCTCCTCCTCCTATTTTCTTTAGAATAGCTGGGGCAGTCATTAAAATGAGTAGTAAAAGGCTGCTCTCCATGATATATAGCTATGTAGATAATAGCTATAAACGGGACAGCCGGACAACAGGCATTTTTATGGCTTGTGAAGCCCCTATGAAGTATTAACCAGATGGGAGCCTCTGCGCATGTGCAGAAGTTCCCGGCAGCTCGTTAACACTTCAAGTGGGCTTCTCAGGATTGAAAAAGCTCGTCGGGGGGTTCGCAGGGAAGGTAAGTTTTTAAAAATACTGATGACATGGCAGCCATGATCGTAGTGAGTAGCCGTGATCCTAACTTCACATGCAAGTTCATTTTGGGAAGTTCTTTATTAATCTGGCCCAAAGTGTGATTCCTGCCTAAAGTACTTACATACGTAAATACTACGTAATTGGCGTGGAAAAAAAACTACGCATGCGCAGTTAATCCTAAAAATAGGCACGCAATCGCACTCAAAAACGGATCTGTGAATACGGCCCAGATACTTTAACAACTCCCAACAAAAACAGCCAAGACATAAAAATTACAAAGCAATGAAACTATAAGATAACAAGGTAGAAAAATGATATTTCAGTGGCTATGCACCTCCTTAAATAACAGTAGAGAGGATGAAATACTTCAACAGTAATAGGGACACTGTAATGTGTATTTAGAAAGAACAAGTGTTCGTCACCTGGACATTGTAGTTTTAGGCTGCAATAGTATGCTATACTTAGTCCAGTATCCCCGTTCTCCCAGTGTATGTCTATAGTTCTAGATGAGTGCCCTCTGAACTCAGTTGATTCCTTAATAGTTCTTTTTTAAGTTAGAACTTCTGCATTCACAGTTAAGTAATAGTTCATATAACGGCGCATGCAAGCATATAGAAGAAATAGGAATTCATACCTGCGCTCCTAGATATGGAAATGTCCTCGGTACCTCTCTCACCTCCCTTACCATGAGGAGGAGTTCATGACCACATGCTAGCAAATATTGTATCCGAAGATAGGCCCAGGTACAAAAGGGAAAAGTAATTAACAGTTAAATAGGAAGTGCCCCAGATCTAGATTTGTATTGGGTAAGATTTATTACGCGGGTGTGTAAGTCCATAGTTACGCAGCCGTAGTGGGGAGTGCGCGCCCCCTGCACTACCCGCTCTCGGTAGGAAATCTGCGTACCTTAACTTTTATGACTAGTTGTAATGGGGTTTCCCCCCACGCCCCGGACCCTTCATTTATATGGCTATTCCCACCTATATGGCAGGGATAAAGCCATTGTAAGTAAAGGTTCTGCCCCTTCCCCATAAGTACTGACATGCTTATGCTAAGGGAACATCTGCGCGCCCATGCGCAGATGTTTCCTTACAGGAGACTTACGCAACTGACTTATGTAACTCCCCAGTAGTACTTAGTTTAGGATCCGGCCCATTGGCTGCTAAGGTGAAATATGTAATACCCAGCATCCTCAGAACCCTGTTTTCTACAACAGCATTTTTATTACCCATTGCAGGTATTTCTCTTACATGTAAAGAGTGTTCAAGTCCAGATTATTCCAGCTGTTTTGGAGAAATCATAACATGCCCATCGGATAATGCTTGCGGTGCAACCTATACACTGCAGGGTAAGTAATATATTATATAATACATAATATAGTTTTTAATTGAAATGTTTAATAATATCAGATCAGATTTACACTTAAGAATGTACCTAAATACACGCTGGCCGTGTGCATATATTGACAATTTTATGCGATTTGCGCACGCACGATTCAGATGGTACACACGGAAAGTCATTAGACACAGAGTTCAACTCCGTGCCTAATGAGATCAGTGAGAAGGGGCGGTGCCAGTACTCCTTAAGTAGGAAATAATGAAAAGTTGGAGGCATGCAAATAGGGCAATATGGGCGGGGTTTGCAACGTCAGAACGTACTTTAGCAACATCCGCACAAACATATGCACAGAGTTAAGGTAACCCTATGGAGGTGAAAGTCAGCTAATATCCATAGGAATGTTGGGAGTGTCATGGGAGCGCACTTGACACTTACTGTAGGTGCGTATATTTGCGAATCAGCGCATACTTATTTCACCCATATCTGTGAATCAGGCCTTCATTATCACTAAATGGGGAAAATTACAGTTCTAATGCTGTGCATGCTTAAAACAGCAAAATGTCTGTACCTCTTATACTGAGGGACAGGTCAGTGACCACATATAAGATATATTCAGGAAAACAACAGTGTGACAGGTGACAATGGACCAGATTCAGAGATTGAAAAGAAGAGAGGAAAGTTACTCCTGGGCAAAACCATGTTGATTGCAGGGGGGTCAAGGTAATTGTATTCTTTGCATGCAGGGATATATCTTTGAATTGCTGACTGCACACAGATACTGACCAGCTTTCCTATCACACTGTTATTTAGTTTTGGGATAGGAAACATCACCTCTCAACTCTAATACTGTTTGCAACAGATGTAATATGACTCCCCTGCAATCAACATGGTTTAGCCCACTTGCAACTTTCCTCTCTTATTTTCAGTCTCTGAATCTGGTCCAATGACAGGAGAAGTAAAGGGACTCTCATCCTGCACTGAAGTATGTAGTTCAGCTGAGCCTGTTATTAGTGTCTCTGGACCTGATTCACAGGTAAGAGTGAGTTAGGTGCGGGCAGAAGCTTCTTAAGTGTGAATCAGGCCCTCTGACAGCAGTTTGGGCAGTTGGTTAAGGGGAACTGATAACCAACACAAACTGACACACAGCTTGGGGCCAATATATCTGATTAAAATCCACTGTCCTCTGCGTTGCTCAGGGGTGGAAATGAGGAGCAGGAAGGAGAGAGGAGCAGTGGAAAGCAGAGCACTGAACACAAAGTATGGACAATATAATTTTAGCATTTAAAAAAAAACCTTTAATTTATTTTACTTATTCTGTAATAAATTAACTTCTTTATAGATACTATTTTTGAAATTTTTTTCACAACTTGTGTACCTAAGAATCAATGTAATACAATGGGGAGCTTTAGTTATACCGATAAGAAGTTCAAGAAGAGTACTACCTGTTGTTATACTGATAACTGCACTCCACCACAACCTACATGTAAGTCTCTCCATTTAATTCCATTATACTGTCCTTAAGTTATAGAATTGTTTTTTGTTCTTTTCTTTGTATAGTTTTACATTATATTATATTAAAGTATCAAAGTACTTATTTAATAATGGATGCACAATGTAACAAATGTTTTCTTATATTCATATCATAAAAAGTGTTTTGGCATTAGTAAACAGATGACATAAATGCAAATAAATACATACATTTATAAAAATTTGTCTATAAAAAAAGTATGTTCTCTGAAAGACATCAAACACTTCAAAAGATATAATAAAAGTATGATACATACATTACACATAGGATAAACAGGTAAACACAGTATGTGGTCCTGGAGAAATATCTGCAAGAGGTCAAGTGTGCGTGGAATAAACTATAGGTGGGGAAACAAGGTAACCAGCATTATTACAGAATAAAGAACCTTAATAAGAGTGATGGAAATCTATAGTGTTTACAGAATTATGCAGTCAGTTAAGAATTATGAAAAGTGAACAACTGTAATAAAAAAAATTGTTACAGTAAACTACAACATCTTGGACCTGATTCACACCTAAGAAGCGTTTGCTTCTTAGGTGCGGATATTTGAGAAATGACCTACTACGCATGCGGAGTTGGTCATTTACACAATCTACGTACCAGTTAGGTATGTAGATTGCTGTCTTTAAAGACCACACAGAGTAGTTTAGTTAGAAAGAGGTAGCCTAATGCCGCCTCGGGGAGTATTCAGTTAAAAAGTGGGAGGGGGGATTTAGATTAGCCAGGGAAGGCGTTGGGGAGGAAGGTAGCAGCAATGTCTGTGCGGACAGAGGAAACTAAGCATGGTTAGATAAGGTAGCCCTATGGTACTTTTAACAGCCATTAGGTATCTAAAAATGGGGAGGGGTGGGTTAGGAGCAGGACAGGTGAGTTAGGTGCAGATGTGCCCACACCTAACTCGCTCTTTACTGTGAACACGGTCCCTTGTGACAAGTATTTCCCAATACAATGAAGGGATTTATAATGACTGTTTTGCAATGCAGTGATCACCACCTAATACAGAGAGCATCCTAGTGGCCATCACTCAATACAGAGACCATATAAGTGCCCTTCATTCTATATAGACAGCATCCTAGTGACCACCACCCACTACTGTCAACTTCCTTGTTCCCTTTAAGCAAAATAAAAGCTGCTGGGTGACCTCAAGAGGTAAAAATTCCCCGTAAAACCAATTGCTACTCTGGGTAGAATATACAAATGACACGTTCATGCATTCTTTACTTTATTTTTTATTTTTTTTGCAGTACCTGCTGATAACCTCCAGAAAAATTGAATAAAATGTACAACGTGTAAGAAGAAACTTCCTAACTGGTGTGACAGCTTGGACACATTGGAATGCACTGGAAATGAAAATAGTTGTCTTCTCAAGACTGATGTTTTAGGTCATTCTAATAACATAAAATAAGTGACAGCAACATTTATTGTGGAAGTTGGTAAAAATACCCAGGTTCCATATAGGGCTCAATCCTGAATTTAAATGTGCAAGTTATGCAGTACCAGGAGGAAATTCTGGATTAAAAGTCAGATCTGTCCTGGTAAGTATTCAGATGGCATGATGGAGCGGGACAGGGCAGTAAGTTGAAGAACTTTCACTCTGTGGGATGTAGGAGGGATGCAGATTGTACAGTAAGGACTATTTCAGTACTTACGTAATATCTAGATTTCAGCCCTACCATCATTTTACGTGGGGACAGTGCGGAAGTGTTAAGGTAGGGGGTGAGCTGATGTAACACCCTATGTGTTAAGGGAGGGAGGGGCCTCCACTTTTCCTTATGGAATTTTAGATGCAGCAGGGATCCAGCCGTTTTGGTTGGAGCACCCACCTCATCAGTAGCTGGAACTGTCATACTATTGGATAATGGAACAGTTCATTTAAAAACCCAGAAGTGCCGTAGGTTGCCTATGCCAGGCCTAGACCAAATGAAACTCTTACATTGTTTATATAAATTAAGTCAAAATAGTCAAATGAAAAGGGAAAATACATATATAAATTGAAAGAAAATATTAATGTGGGGCTCAGATGCAGCTTTCCAAACTGAGGACCATATTCAGACTTCTGCACGCGTTCCGTGCATGTGGGGGTCTGTAATAACGCGAGACAGAGGGGAGTGCACACCCCCTGTCACTACCCTCTGTCATGCGGGCTTTATGGCAGCTTACGCTGCCATAAGCCTGCATTGACTCAATCGTGCAGATCAGCGCCCACTTTAGTGAGCGGAAGGGAAGCACAGCTTCGGAAATGGGCTCGGACGGAACAGCTCGTCCGATTGTTGCTACGCTAGAATTACTATAGTAACCCTAGTGTAACATCTGGAGTGCATAAGTCACCTGACATTACTAAATCTGAATCCGGCTCTAAGATGCTAATTGCGTGACATGGTGGGAAATTGCAGGCCATTAAATAAATCATTAAACCTTTGTTTAATTTGCTGCATTTTAGCAGGTGCTGGATGGATATTACCCATTCAATTTACAGGGTGAGTTATAAACTCTTTCTGTAGGACATTGGATGAGTGATGTCAGCTCCATTGTCTGATCTCTGCAGGAAGCCAGCACCTGCTAACAGGTAAATAAACAAAGTTTTAATGATTTACTAATGGGCTGCAATCTAGCTCTGCCATTAATGTACATTATCCACAAATCATTTAAATGGGTTTCTAAATGCTGCAAATGCATTAGAAACAGGCAGAGGTTGCAGCTATACAAGATGCAGCCTCTGCCCATACTAATCCAATTGCGGGGGGAAGGAGCACTTCCCTACAACCTAACCAGAGTTGCTTGTTTCAGCAGAAACACACAACTCTGGATAGGATGTAAAGCGCATCTGCATTGCTCTCTAGATCAGCTCCAATACCTTTAAATAAAACGACTCACAAATCCCACTTAATATTGTTTTTGTCGGGAGTTAGCACTCTCCCTCGGTTTTCCATTTGTGCAGTCAGACTACTAAGTGGGCATATTTTCTTCTCTCTGTAAACATCACCTTAGTGCACTCACCATTTGTTTTACTTTTATGTTAAAACATTATTATATTGCCCACTGCTTTTGCTACTAAAAAAATGCATGTATTTATTATTTTTCTTATGATATTGCTTTTTCACAGAGGCTGCTCGAGGTTGTAGCACAGAAACTATTTGTTCCATTGGCACAGAGACGTCTGGAGGAACAGTAACATATTCTTGTAACAGTACCCAATAACCAACCAGTAGAAGTTTTAATGCCCAGTCACCAACCAGTGGACGTTTTAGTAACCCATCAGCAACCAGCGGAAGTCTTAAGTCTTAAGCTTAAGCTAAGTAGTAATCTCTTGATTTATTTTTATTATTTCTATTGCAGTAACTAAAACTGTGTATTTTTGAAATAAAGAATTCCAGTTATTGAGCAGCCATCTTTAATTAATGCCTTAATAAAAATGCATTAAAATAAAAGAAATATAATGCTTGTTTTATTTTTATTTTTTCAAATCATTGGCCCGGATCCAGAACTACGTTGCTGAAAGATAGCTACTGCGCATGCGTAGTAGCTATTGTACGTAATCAACGTATAGTTTCGATACGTAGATTGCGTATATGCGGTCTTAAAGACCGCATATACGCAATCTACGTATCGAAACGAAGATTGCGTCCTTTGCGTGAAACTTGTTAATTGCTAATTAGAGAGAGAGAGAGAGAGAGAGAGAGAAACCATTTTGCAAAGTAAGGGGAGCTAATTATTTTGAATTCTTTTGCATACATGGAAAATACTTTACTTTTGCATATAGAATGCACATACTGCACAGCTTTATGTTCAATCTTTAAAAAAGAGTTGAGCTAAGAAACATCACCTCTCCATTCTAATTCTGCTTTCACCATTTAAAATTGCCTCCCCTTACAGTTCAACATGGTATTGCTCAGTCTACACTTGGACCTAAAAAGGGTTGCTCTGAATCAGCCCCCCAATCACAAACCAGTTTCATCATTCTATTGCTCTGGCAATTGTAAGCTGAGAAATAAAATGAAAATTCACAAGTAATTGGATTTACCAAAACTTTTTTTATTTTATGATTTAAGCAAGTAAGCAAATAAGCTTTACATTTTACTGTATATTGCACATGAATATCTTACAGAGAGTCTCAGCTACTTGGGTAAAAACCACAGAGCCAGTTATTCTACAAGAACATTGGGCTGATTCCAGACTTAAGAAGGAGCTTGAAATAAAGGGCTCCATTTACTTACCTTGTTCGTTCTCTGTGAAGGAAGCTGCATCAGGCTCGCTTATCATTGCAGCGAGCCTGGCAGCTTCCTTCACATTATTTACTAATACTTAAGTCTGGATCCAGCCTATTGTTCCTAAACTAGATCCTTGTACATTGGATTGTGCGCAGAGTAAATACATATTTTGGCAGTTTATTTTCTAAACACTTCATTTATGTATTTGGGTAAAGACTTAAACATAACATATTTCTGGTTTGCTGGTCCTTTAAAATTGTTAACACACAGAACGTTTTATGGTATAGGAATTTTTTTCAATTTATCTAATGCAGAAAAACCATTGGTCTAGAAATTGCTATGTATATTGTCATTAATTCCATATATTGAGACAGACAGGATTTGCAGGGCATAAGAATCACCAGGAACATCTTTATGTTCTGTGTGGCATTACTACCTTGGATTATGTATTACTGCAACAAAGCAAAAAAAAGACAAATTTAGTGATTAACACAAATAAAATCTTGTAATTTTTTTTTTCATTTTTTGAGTTGTCGGCAGCTTGCAGTGAAAACCCATTGTCCCCGCGATTGTAGTGTCTCTTAAAAGTCCAGGTCTTCATACTATCCCTAACCATTCCCTTTCTGCAACCTAACCTTAACCCTCCCCTGATACTAGCAAAAAATATATATATATATTGTATGTGTCGGCGCTTCAGACAAAAAACTCTAACAACCCTGCAGCTGTCAATCAAAAGTGGGCCTCCCCCACTAGTTTCCAAAAGAGGATATAACAAAGTAAAAAGAGGTATGACAGCGCTAATTGTTGTTAGATATAGTACAAATTATAATGTAAATTCACCTGCGGTGGCTGAAATATAACAACAAATATATACACCAGTGCATAGGTATAATACGTTTTTTATTTATTATTAATAATCCTATAAAAAAATGCCTAAATAGGCATATCGAAATAAAAATAAAATGAGTTAATATCCTAAAAACAATTAAGTTCCTGACAAATCATTAAATACGAGCTAAGAAGTGTTCAAAGCCAGAGTGAGATAATTTTCCACAAAATTAGTTTCTCTTTAACAAGTGAATTAGTATCACAGTCCGCAGGGAACTTCTCCCCCCTGTAAGTGGGGAGGCCGAATGGGAGGTAAGTAACCACTGTGTAACAGATTTCAGCAATTCACAGCCTAAGTTTGTATTTAGTAAATAGTGCTCGTTAATCAGTGGAACGTTTATAAACACCTAACTGTATCCACTTTCAATAAAAGATGAACAAACAGTTCGATCAAAAATAGCGTTCAACAATACTGATGGGATAAGATGTTGAAAACTCACGCCTCTCGAGCCTCAATCGGTAAGCTGGTAAAACAAAAGTCTGTTCTTATATGCACTTGTGACAATAATTAGTCCCCGCTGCGTCCTCTTACGATATTAGCATACCGGTTTGCCGGGAGTCCCCAAAGCCGGCGCTCAAGAAAGTGTCCAGGACGACACTAAACGCGTTGCAGCAAAAGATCCTCACAGCATTAGAATCCAGCCTGACAGTGCTCTGGTTAAGCCTACCACTCTGCTTCTTACGGTCTAGAACTTGAAAAGCTATTCCCAAGCCTAACTAGACCATGCACCGCTGCCATCTAACTGAACTGTTCCCAGTTAAACCAGCGCCGCCTCCGGGGACACCCGGCAAACCGGTATGCTAATATCGTAAGAGGACGCAGCGGGGACTAATTATTGACACAAGTGCATGTAAGAACAGACTTTTGTTTTACCAGCTTACCGATTGAGGCTCCAGAGGCGTTAGTTTTCAACATCTTATCCCATCAGTATTGTTGAACGCTATTTTTGATCGAACTGTTTGTTCATCTTTTATTGAAAGTGGATACAGTTAGGTGTTTATAAACGTTCCACTGATTAACGAGCACTATTTACTAAATACAAACTTAGGTTGTGAATTGCTGAAATCTGTTACACAGTGGTTACTTACCTCCCGTTCGGCCTCCCCACTCACAGGGGGGAAAAGTTTCCTGCGGTCTGTGATACTAATTCACTTGTTAAAAAGAAACAAATTTTGTGGAAAATTATCTCACTCTGGCTTTGAACACTTCTTAGCTCGTATTTAATGATTTGTCAGGAACTTAATTGTTTTTAGGATATTAACTCATTTTATTTTTATTTCGATATGCCTATATAGGCATTTTTTAATAGGATTATTAATAATAAATAAAAAACTTATTATACATATGCACTGGTGTATATATTTGTTGTTATATTTCAGCCACCGCAGGTGAATTTACATTATAATTTGTACTATATCTAATGACAATTAGCGCTGCCATACCTCTTTTTTGTTTTAACCCTCCCCTGACCCTAACAGTAACCCTAATCCTCCCCTTCTCAAAACCTAACATTAATCTTTTCCTAACCCTAAGCCCAACTATCTCTATTTTGCAGCCTAACCATAACCATCTCTATCCCGCAGCCTAAACTTAATTCCCCTTACCCTAACCATCCTCATCCCGTAACCTAACTTTATCCCTACCCTCTCAGTAGCCTAACTTTAATCAACTCTGTCCCACAGTCACACCTTAACTCTTCCCATCTCTACAGCCTAACCCTCCCTTTTCTGCATCCTAACCAGAACAGGTACCTTGTCGAAATAAGAGCATTTAACATTGTATCTGTTCCAGGGTTAAAAATCCTTTATTAAAAAGCTTTTGGCACTGATAAAGCTGAAATTAAGCCGTCTGCTGTATCAGTGTCGAAACTAGGATTGCCACAGCGGCGACTAATTCCCCTAGATTTAACTAATTAATACATAGCACAATAAATGTGAACTGGGAGATTTCACCAAGTTGTAATTAACAGCAGTCGGCATCTTGTACCTGCACGAAGGCAAACACATCAAGAACTTGAAATTAATTACTCCTGGGCAAAACCATGTTGATTTCAGGGGGGTCAAGGTAATTGTATTCTTTGCATGCACTGATATATCTTTGAATTGCTTACTGCACACAGATACTGACCAGCTTTACTATCACACTGTTATTTAGACTTAATAGGATAGGAAACATCACCTCTCAACTCTAATACTGTTTGCAACAGATGAAATATGACTCCCCTGCAATCAACATGGTTTAGCCCAGAAGTAACTTTCCTCTCTTAATTTCAAGCACTTACTTAAGTCTGGATCCAGCCCTATATTTTATTATGACAGTGATTGTATGATCCTCCAAAAATCAAGGCTGAAGATCACCAGTATTGCCAACCCAACTTACCCTTGGTGCCTCATAGTGGCCGCACCTATAATAATTCTGCAACTCTGTAGTGGTGTCACTAATAAAAGGTATAAAATGTTAATTAATCCTAACTGGAAACCCTTTTACTCACCAATTGAAGTCACGAGCTCTCCAGGATGTGATGAGCTGCACAACGTTACCAGCTATCAGTCCTCCAGAAGTTCTCAGGTCATCAGAGGCGACCCCGTTAAAGTTTCCACAGACTCCACAAATAATCTCAGACAGCCCCGTGGACACGCGCAGTAAAAGACTTCCATTGTCGTCTAGCTCAATCTTTAAGTCGGTGCTAATCTGGATAGAAACTAAGCTATCCTTAACACTGGCTAACAGAATACCAGATTCAACGGGGAGACCTACAGGACGTCCATTCACCTATAAAATACCCCCAAAAAAACATTATCATAAATTTACCATTCCATTCATGCATGAATGTTCATTAGACATGAATATATTATGTTTGTGACCCTCTTCATTTTATTATGGATATGGGCACCCAGGGCCGTATTCACAGATCCGTTTTTTTAAGGTACGCAATTATACACATGAACACAGCAAGTTAATACCCATGACACTCCCCTCACACAGCCGTACGTACGCGCGTCTCTATCTAACCAAGCCCTCAAAGTGAAGACGCATGCGCAGTTGCTCCAATTCTTAAAATACGTACACAACTCAACGTAAAAACTTATCTGTGATTACGGTCCCCTTTTTGGATCACTTTAATTGCTTAGGATACCTCCATGATCATTCACTTAGTCATACATTAAAATAGTGTCCTTACTATCTGCTATGGTCTAGGAAACCTGTAATGTTGTTCTTTTTGAAATAATAGATAATTTTGATGGTTCTGTGCCCTTTTTTTATTTACTGTATTTTTTTATTATTATTCTACTGTGTACAGGTTTCAAACTTTGGCAATTGCGGTAGCTTCTAAATATTGTCCACTTACGAGTCTCATTCATAATATAATATTACTTACCCAGACATCCTTGTCCTTGGAGATGGTGACGAGGGCATCCCTAGTGAAGATATGGAGCCTGGACACGGAAATGTCTCCTTTCCCACAGCTCTGCATATCGGCAACAACTCTGAACCATTCAGTTGATTTGATGTTACACAGAGATGAAACTTCTATAGGACCACTTGAATGAGGTCCTCCAGAGAGGCCGTCAAAAGTTACTAACTTCTGAGGGCTCACAGAGCATTCACCCTTGTTCTCGTTGTAGCAGCCCCGCACACCATTAACTACATCACAGCGCTCCTTAGAACTACAAGAAAATGCAGTACAGGTCGCATTTCCGGCTTGGCACTTACATTGCTGGCTGCAGTCTGCAGTGGTGAAGGACTCACCACCCTAAAATAAATAAATAAATTAATAAATAAATAATAATAACTTAAAGATTCATGTAAAACTGATTTGCTATTTGACTTTATCTAAGATAGATTACATAAAAAGTATTGTGCGTTATTTCAGGAGAAACTATGGACCGTATTGCACAGTTACACAGTTAAGAAAGCTTTAAGTAGGTGCAGATAAGCAAGTATCTGCAAATAACTTAAAGCTCCCTTCTACGCCACTACTTAAGAGTTCCCTATTGCTTCCCTAACTTCCCATTTGTATTTTCCTTCTTAAGAAGGAGAGTATGAATGTTCTTTCCCCTCCCCCACCCTCCCTGACTACTTACCATACCTCCCCTCTTCCATTCTTTTAAATCAACCCAGAGGCTGCCGTTGCATGCCTCTTTCTTATTCGGAAATTACATGCGGTCTTTATTGGTAAATGGTACATAGATTGTGTAAATGGCCTACTATGCATGTGTAGTACTGTAGATAATTTCTTAAAAGACCATATATAGGAAGCAGGTGCTTCTTAAGTCTAAATACGGTCCTATATTTCCTCCTTGAAATAGACTTTTAGATAAAGAAAAGAAAACAGAAGGGTTCTTTAGGGTTTGAAACAGTGGTCAAAGTGGCAATTTAGCAGTGGCAGCATGGACATTTAGAGGTGGCAGTATGAAAATACAGAAATAATAGAAGTGAATGGAGATTTACAACTTTTCAGTTAATGTAGTAGAATAAGTGATGGTATGGCATACCCCCATATACCCCTTCAGTTCGAGCCCTAGTTTGGAAGCCATTTATAAATACTCTACCAGGCTCTGTAGGACACAAATTTTATTTAACCATTTTGATATTCAGTGATTTTGGTTATGCCTATAAGGAGATCAACTGCACCCACCTGGTAGTAGTTCCCATCTTTGAAGCAGCCACAGTTGTCCATGGACACACAGTCTCTTCCATCAAAGAAGTAGCCATCATCACACTCACAGCCCTCAGAACAGGTCTCAGGGCATTTGCCTGGGTCAGTGATGCCGGCACAAGTTGTTGAACAGACATCAGCACAAACTTTGTACTTGCTGTTGACTGGGCAGTTCAGGGCTAGATTGGGAAAGCAAAAATGATTGAGGGGAAAAAGAAAAACTCAACACATTTTATGTTCTTCTAGTAGAGTGTGTCTAGTTGTACATGACGTGCGCTGCGAATGTACGCTGCGGTTTGTACTGCAAATGTACAGTACAAGGAATTCTGCATAGATACACAGCCACCATATGCTGTGTTCTATACGGAATTGAGACTCTGGGACAGATATACTAAGCTTTGGGTTTGGAAAAGTGGAGATGTTGCCTATTGCAACCAATCAGATTTAGCTGATATTCTCTAGTATGTAAAAAGAAAGTTAGAGCTAAAATCTGATTGGTTGCTATAGGCAATATCTACACTTTACCAAACCTGCAGCTTAGTAAATCTGGCCCTCTGTGTGCAGGATAGGCCCACTCACAGGTATGATAATTGTAAAGTAGGGTCTTTACTAAGCCCGTATGTACAATCCTGTATTCTGAATATTCTCTGAAGGAATGCATCTAAAAAATTATCTATATATACATAAAAATGTATGATAAGAAAGCGCTCCAATACACCTCCGCTTCCCACGGTTTCCTTAGTTGAGGCTTCACCAAAGTCTCAAAAATTAGGAGAATACAAAGAAAAAACAAGGTTAAGCGAATCAGTGAGTGCTAGGTGGCAATAAAGTGCTGTTATTACAAAAATCAATATATCCTCTATTACATTTAATGTAGAATCCACAGACTGCTTGACAAAACTAAAGTACTTAAATACAAATCAATGGTAGTACAGTCAGATAAAGTGCATACTCTAAGATAGACAAAAGATATATTAAATCAAAACTGTGGAATACCACAGTAATCGGTGTATATTCCAATGCTGTGGATAAGTTACAGCGCCCACTTAATCCATTAACCTTGTTATTTCTTAAAATTATAGATAGATAGATAGATAGATAGATAGATAGATAGATAGATAGATAGATAGATAGATAGATAGATAGATAGATAT
>WWET01001738.1:245826-263208 GCA_011038615.1 Limnodynastes dumerilii | reverse complement strand
CCAAGATTGTATCCATGCAACTAGCTTTAAGTCCAACCCTAAAGTTTCCAGCTTATTTAACAGTCTTCGATGTGGCACAGTGTCAAAAGCCTTGCTAAAATCTAGCTAAGCTATGTCTACAGCTCCCCCTTTATCTAATACTTTACTGACCCAGTCAAAAAATTCAATAAGATTTGTTTGACATGATCTTCCCCCAGTGAATCCATGCTGCTTTGGATCTTGTAAGTTACTGGATTTAAGATACTGTACAATTTGTTCCTTTAACAGTTTTTCCATCAATTTCCCTACTATTGATGTTAGACTCACTGGTCGGTAGTTTGACTCTTCTTCCCTACTTCCACTTTTATGCAGAGGGACTACATTTGCTATTTTCCAGTCCTCTGGAATTACCCCAGTTATTAGTGACTGATTGAATAATTCAGTTAATGGTTTTGCCAGCACCCCTCTAAGCTCTTTTAGTATTCTCGGATGTATCCCATCTGGTCCCATTGATTTATCCACTTTCAATTTTGAAAGTTCCTTTAATACCTGTTCCTCGGTAAAAGTAGTAGTAAATGCCCCCAATGTTATAAGTACTTATCCTTAATTAATCCATAATATTCACTTCTCATTTCTTTAATAATACATTTTCATGATCATATTTGTCACAAAGCCAACAGGCAGTGCTACAAGCATTGTACTTACTGCAGAACTTGGATGCTCTCCATGGGTATATAGTGACTCCTGCCTCTTGACATAATTTAGCATAGCTAGCTATGATTTTACAAATAGCATCTTGTCTGCCTTCATAGAAGCAAGCGTCAAACACACAGCTCTTGAAGTGCTCTTGTGGGTCAATCTTGGCATGGCACTCATGGAATGGACCATACTTTTCTTTGACTATTCCACAACCTTCTTTATTGTTATCATGTTGGAGTTCCAGTTCGGCTAAATTGGAGCACTCAGCTTTGTCATCTTCATAACAACCAGGTACATTTTGTACCTTCCAGCTGTTTCCAAAAACAGTTGGCTTGGTGGTCAACTGGTTGTTTTTCATGAGAAAATCGTTTGTCTGATTCCCATCGAAGTTGCCACAAAGACCACAAATGGCTCCAGCATAGCTGCCCGGAACTTTAACAGCAACATAACTATCCCAGTTGTAAGACACACGGAGACCAAAGTTTGTCTGGACTATAGCAGTATCACCTTGCTTGTAGATAGACAGTTTTCCATTATCATATATGAAGGGGAGGTTTGTTAATATATCATTCAGCTGTGGGAAAATAAAGAAATACATCAATTAGTGTTGTCAAAGTATTATGTAAAATGAGTTCATTATTTATCTAAGGCAATGTGGTAGCAACATTGAAACATGAACTATGTACTGAATTGTACATATGTGTGAAAGATAAAGGACCGTATTCAGAGATCCATTTTTGGGTTTAGTTGCGTGCGTATTTTTAGGATCAGAACAACTGCGCATGCGTAGTAACTTTTTTACATACTTTACTTAGACTATATGCTCGTAATTGCCTCACGGACGGACTTGTGAATCGCACATGGGGACATACGGATGCATCTCCAATGCACGTAGAATTTTCCATAAAAGTGGGTGGGGGGGGGCATTTAAATGAGCGCATGGAGGCACGGTTATAAAGAATCGCACGGACGGAGGACATATACGGCCATAAGTACACCCAGAAAGATACAAGTGGTCTAGGCACTCGTAAGTGCCCAAGAGCACATCCGAGAGAGGGGAATGATATGGGTGTGAGGGGGTTTGGCCTTCACCATGGGTGCGTCTAATTGCGTACTTTAAAAGAAATGCATCTCTGAATCCGGCCCATAATAATTAAAATCTTACCAATATTCTATCCTGGTACTGCCTCTTGATGGCAATATCGAAACCATAGACCTTGACCTGTACGGCAGACACATAAGACACTACTTTGCTGCCTCTGTTTTCGTTTTGGGTATTGACTTGGAAGTCCATCAGATCATCTGACTTATTGCAAACTCCAGCAAACTGGTAGATGCAAGTGCTCTGAAAGTCATATTTTACACCATCGAATGTAATGTAGTGGGGATCTCCCGAGGCTGAACAAGTGCCATAGGACACTGGATAGCAATTCTGGATGCCATTTACAACAGAACATTTCTCAGAAGATTTACACCGAGTGATCATGCAATCGACTTCCTTGGTAGCAGGATTACAAGTGCACCGCTTCTCACACTTATTGTCACCCCAGAACGTCTCATTAGGAGCATAGAGTTTCTCTTGGTAGATGCACCCACATTTGGCCTTGGGTATACATTTTCCTCCATCCAGCACATAACCATCCTTACACTGACAGCTCTCCACACATGTGTCAGAGCATATGAATGGTACAGCATCATCATTACAGGTCAGTGGGCATGCCTGGGAACATAGTTTGTACTCGCTGTTCTCTGGACATTGCATTGCTATGAAGAAAACACAGATAGAAAAATCATGTGTAAAAGGTCATCTCTTGACATCCATGTGCCTCATGGTTTCATGTATAGAGTTTTGACATATTATTAAAGGTTGTATTGTATGCCTATAGATATACTAAAAATCTAACTTAGCATTTTCCACTGAGTGAATTTATCCACATACATGGGTAATCTATAATGCTTCACAAAATAACAAATTTACTAAGCTGTGAAAAAGGAAAAATGGAGATGTTACCCATAGCAATCAGAAATCAGAAAAATCTGATTTTAGGTCTCATTTTCCTATTACATACTAGAAATGTCAGCTAGAATCTGATTGGTTGCTCTCCTCCCTGACCAACAGCCTATCGCTAACCTTCCCCTTTTTAGCAGTATAACCTTAACCCATTCTAACCTGTAGCCTAACCCTAACCTTCCCCTTTTAGAAGTCTAACCTTAACCTTCCATATGCTGAAACTGCTAAAAACTAACATACTTGCTATTAAGAATGGGTCTCCATGTCCTGATGCCTAACCCGAACAGGGCCACTCATCATAGTACACACTACCAGTAAGAAATTTTCTTCTATTACTGCTATTTCTGACACTACATTTTCAATACAGCTGTTGGCTGTCTCCATGTCGGAAATAAGCCGCTTTAAGCGGCAAATGCATTCCAAAATAATGTTCATTGGACTTATTTAACACTTACGACATCCAGAAACTTGTCTCCAATCTTCAAGCTCAACCTTGCTTCTCTGGCAAGCATCGGTATAGGATTTTAAACTCTTGCACAGAATTTGCCTGGAGCCTCCATTCACACACAAATCATAGACACAATTATCTATGTAAGGTTTTGGATCAATGACAGATTGACATTGATGGAAGGGACCATCAAGAACCTTAGATAACAGGCCACAGCTTTGTTCACTTGAGTATTTTTGTTGGGTTTCAACTGGGCACAATTGGCATTCCCCGTTACAGTTGTGCCAGCAGAACCTATCTCCATCTTCCACTTTCCAGCTTTTGCCAAACTCAACCAAATCAGGAGCCTGTGTGTCATCTGGGGTGACCAAGTCATCTGAAGTATTTCCATTATAGTTTCCACACAAGCCACAGACACTTTCAAAGAAGCTACTGGAGATATATACTTTTAGAATTGAGTCCCAGTCATAATATACTTTCAAAGTAAAATCCGTTTCAATGACTACAAAGCTTCCAGACTGATAAAGTCTGAGCTTTCCATCATTCAGACTTAAAGGGAGACGTTGATGTTGGTTGTCTACCTGAACAGAGGCAAAATGAAAAAAATGTGCATATATTACTGCAGTTATTAGTATGTACCATATTTAATAAAAAGATCTCAAATACATTCACAAGCATTACAGTACAACTTACCCTGACAAAGCCGTCTTCATTTCTCACTATATATAATAAGTTCTCATAAACTTTTACTGTAACATAGCTGACATAGGAAACACGGGTATTGCCCCGATTCTTATTCTTGGCTTCAACACTGAATGTTGGTAGACTACTGTCACTTCCACAAGTCTTGGCAATGGTGTAACTACAGGTGCCTTGGAAGTCATAGAAGTGACCATCAAATGTGCGGTAATGGGGGTCTCCAATGGCATGACAATAAGCTTCAGAGTCTGGAACACATATCGGCTTTCCGTTGGACATTTGGCATTTCTCTTTAGCTCTGCATTTTATGGTGCTGCATGATGGCCCTGGGATACTGTCTAAAAAGCGTATAAAAAATGTAGATAATTAGTATAATAGAACAATTCTTGTTCATATGGATAGTGAATATTTATTACCCAAAGTTCCCAAGCAAAGCCCAAATCTGATATATAATTTCTGGTTCTTCACTTACCAGAAATGCATATAGCTGGAGACCCATAGCTGTTAGCATAGCCAAATCCAGTAGACAGTAACATGAAAGGTGAAGATGGATTTTCCATCAATTGAAAGCTGAAGCCTTTTCCTAATGTCTGAAATGCCCATGAATAATCGGTCCCGGGGATATCATACCATGATAAACCTTGGATAGGGCTTTTGTTAAAGCTGAGTTTAGATATATCTGCAGTCTTTGCCACTATAGTGCCATAGTTTTCAAATTCTTGTTGACCATAGATAAAGAATGAAGAACAGTAGCTGCTAACTGGTGGGATAATCATGAACACAGGGTCAAATTGTATGGATGAGCTGTCTATCCCACCAGTACAGTAGTACATAACTTGGATTCCAGCACTGGCAGAAAGGTAAATGGATGTTTTGACTGGGAGTGTTAGCTGAATGACTTGCCCTGCGTTCAATTCCTGGGTTGATTTACTTGAACCAATTTGGTAGTTTATCTTTGTTGTTTGAGAAGCTACTACATACACAATATCAGGATTTGACTGTAGGAAGTTTGGTGGTACAATGAAGGTGGTACCCCAAGTAGAAACTGGCCTAAGTTGTTCATATACGTGATTGCACGAAGTGTGCTTCATTGTACATGTGTGGCCACTATAGACTGCCACAGGTTTCTCAGATACCACCCTGCTGCCAGACAGATTATCATTACTAAGAAGTTGAAGAGCATGATAAGGTTCTAGAAGGACAGTTAGTTTTCCTCCAGCGGGATAGACCTTCCCTTGATATGTGACGGTTCCTGTGAGGTAAATTTCAACATTTGTAGATTCTTCAGTACTGACAACAGAGAATTCTTTATATTCCTCATTAGGTCCATCCAAAGGTGTCACCACATAGTAGTCAGTGCCAAGGTCTTGCAAAGGATACACAATGCTAGTGTCAGCAGTATGGAGTCTGTAATTAAAAGCCAGAACAGAGATATCTTTGTCAGCCTTTATCCTGATGACATTGGATGACTTACTGACCCCAAGTAACTCTGCATTTGCAGGTATCTGAACAGTCAAAGTAGATCGTTCATTGACAGTTAAGACTTGTTGGAAGTTGGATTTGTTCATCCACACAGTTACAGTGGTGCCGGGGCTATACCCAGTAATGAAGATTTTGAAGTCACCATTGCTGTAGGATACTTTGTAGTTCTGCATAAAGACAGTCACAAATTCCTTGCCCAGATGGCTCGCTGAGTAAGTTCCTAAAAAGAGAGCAGAAAACAAAGTATGGGTCATTGTGCCGTAAATCTTCATCCAAATATACCATCTGCGTTGGTTCTTCAATTCATGAGCAAGAGCTCCCTCAAACCAGATAGGTAGTATTACAGGCAGCTTATATTTATGTAATGTTTGTGTTTGAGAAGATAGATTGGAATGACCCTAGTTTTGTAGACATGGGGGACCGTATTCACGCTTCTTAGGTGTGAATCCTTAGTAAATGACCTACTATGCATGCGTAGTAGGTCATTTACGAAATCTACGTACCAGTCTTAAAGACCGCACAGAGTATTCTAAGTAGAAAGAGGCGGAGTAATGCAGCCTCGGAGAGTGTTTACATGGGAGGGGGAGGGATTTAGATTAGCCGGGGAGGGCGGGGGGTAGAGGCAACGTCCGTGCAGAAATTGTACGGATAGATAAGGTATCCCTATGGCACTCGTAAGTGTCATAAGGTACCTAAAAACGGGGGGTGGGATAGGGGCAGGACAGGTGAGTTAGGTCCGGATCTGTGAATACGGTCTGGGGTCTTTCCTCTTTTTATAGATAAGGGGTGACATTTGTGTTCACTGATCTTATAGGGCTGAAATAGTGTTCAAGTATCCTATTCCAGGGCTATCGTCAGAAATAGTGGGGCCCAGGACACATCTGCTGGCCTTGTCCCCAATGTGACATCAGGGACCTCAGGCCGGTGCGCAGGGAAGTTGTTCCCTGTGCATTGACCCGCAGAGCAAAGGTGAGTATCGCGGGCCCCATCAGCTGAATTTATCTCAAATGTTTTAACATTTAAAATGTGTGTATATTCTGATGCAATGTGTGTCTGTATGTTTATGTAATACTTACCTGGTGTTCGCATGATGGACGGGGTTATCTGATGCTGTGTTATGTACTCGTCTCATTTTATTTGGGGCGGGTGTGTAAGATTTAAGTTAGAGGGTTAGAGGTTAGACCACAGAAGGTCCAGGTGTGCAAGGGTGGTGTATTACCCGCACGTGGACCATAGGATTCCTCACTACGAATGGATTTATGTGCATGTGATATATAGTTCAATGCTTGCACAATACAATGATATACAACTAAGATATAGCTACAAAAAACAGAACTACCAGTGCTAAGATATAGGCAGGGCCAAAAATAGTAAACTCCTGTAATTGGGAGGTACCACTTCATGGTTCATACACTAATATCAATGCAGCAAAGAAAAGGTAAGCATACAAACATGTGGACAGATCCTGACCCCCAACATGCTTTACGTGCGTGCGAGGGCCTGTAGTTACGCTCTCGTAGTGGGGAGTGCACGCCCACTGGCCTCCACACTGTCGGTAGGAAATGTGGACACTTATGTGTCCAGAATCCCACCTTAACTTTTACAACTAGGTCTGCGGTTTGTACGGCCACATACCTAATCATAACGGGGCTTCTCCTGCCCCCGACACCTCATTTACATGGCTATATGGCGGGGATACAGCCACCGTAACTGAAGGGTTTGCCCCTTCAGCGTAAGTACTGACGTACTTTGTTACATACGTTAGTACTTATGCTGTCAGAACATCTGTTGTGCGCATGCGCTGATGTTCTGAGTGGCACACTTGGCATCATCCCGTGGCACACTGGTGTGCCATGGCACACCGGTTGAGGAGCACTGTCCTAACATACGGAACTCAGTTAGAACAGATGAAGGGGCCAGCAGGGATAGGCATACTAATGAAGGTCCGGTGGTGGTGATCAGCATGCAGAGAACTTAAGGAATGGTTCTGGACATGGATGTTCCTCCGGGGTGCTCTAGTTGCCTCCCACATGCCAAAAACATACTGGTAGGTTAATTGGCTGCTGACTAATATTTACCTAGTGTGTATGTGTGTATGGGACCTTAGTATATAGCTCCAATAGGGACAGGGACTGATGTGAATGTCTAATGTTCTCTGTAAAGCGCTGCAAACAATTTGAGGTGCTATATAAGTAAGTGTTAATAATAAAATCAATCCCTCCCTGGTCTCTACACTGGGATAGGTGGCAATTAAAGCATGAGAAGCACATGTTGAAACCAGGAATCTTGGTTGTGTTTCAACCTTGGCTTATTTAAAAAAGCAGGAGAACTGTAAATGGACAGTCCTGTTTTTCAATCTGCAAGCACAGAGCACTAACAGTTTTTATATACACATGAATGACTATATGAAACAAGCGGCAGCATTGGCATATATTGGCTGGATGGCTGACTCACTGACAAATTACCAATATCACACAGACTGTAGAGCCAGTGCTCAGTTCCATAACACTGCATCTACAGGCCTCCAACCTTGGGCATCAGTAAACTCACCTGCTCTGTTTGGTTTCCCAGAATTACTCTCTATAAAAAAAAAAAAGATTTACAATTAAATTTTTTTTTTGTTTATATTCTACAATGGTATCGTCCATAAAAAATATATCTGTATCAGTCAGTCATGCTATTCCCCTGCCACCAGACCAAGGGATAAAAGAGGATCCTACCCCCTCTGTTAATAACTAGAACAAATAATAATGTTTATCACTCGGTTAGGCGCTGTGTAACTAAAAAATTAAATAAAGAGTCAATCATACCCGGCGTGTAGCTATAGATGGAACAAGTCTCGTCACCGATGCAGGGATGACACTGAAAGCCCAGGACACGTCCAAGGTGGTAAGTACGTCAAGTGATCGGGATGCTGAAGACGTCCGGAGTAGAGAGAACACGTTGTGAAGTCCAGAAGTTACCTCTGACGCGTTTTGAGGGACAAAGCCTCTTTCTCAAAGTGGTAAAGAGGCTTTGTCCCTCGGAACGCGTCAACAGTAACTTTTGGACTCCACAACGTGTTCTCTCTACTCCGGACATCTTCAGCATCCCGATCACTTGATGTACTTACCACCTTGGACAGATCATGGGCTTTCAGCGTCCTCCCTGCATCGGTGACGAGACTTGTTCCATCTATAGCTACACGCCGGGTACGATTGACTCTCGCTGGGGGATGTCCTTAACCTTAAGGAGGTTTCCTTTTGGAGCCTCTGGTTTTATTGTGTGTATTTTATGGATATATTTTTTTAATATGTGTCTTACTGGCTAAGTGTCTATACGCCAGGATATTGAATGTAATAAAACTTTTACACCTAATTTTCTTTTTTTCTGATTTTCCATACATGTGCTATATGGTGAGTTGAACATCAACATCAAAGTGCACAGCTACTTGTTTTCATTTACCTTTACAAGATACAGAGCTTACTTTGTCCTAAGACCTTTATTTGAGATACAGTGGTACATCTTAGATGATTGCACACCTGACCTCCTTTATTTATTAATTTTTTAGTTACACAGCGCCTAACCGAGTGATAAACATTCAATGTTATCGTCCAGCTACACTTGTTAATAAAAGTAATAATGCCTTACGCTTAATTAACACAAGCAACTACTGTGTATTAAGCAAGGAATAAAAAACGTATATTGTGATTTATATCCATTTCTAATTTTCATTCTCTCTACCAATAAATACCTTTCGTTTATCCTGTCTCCCCCCCAACCTTTCTCTCCTCATACCTTTCTTATACCGACTCTCTCTATCTCCCCTTTATTACCATCTTCTTCCACAGTTCTTTTTCATCTTCTATCTCTCTCTATGTATCCTATAAAGTCTAAAAAAAAAACCTCTCTGTCCTCATATCAAATAAATGCTTTCTACCTGATGACTAATACAACTAAATAAAATTTGACACTGATTTGTAGATTTGTTACATTTAAAGAATATAATACTCCTGGACATTTTCCTGTAATTACTGACCTGATTCACCAGAATCTGCTTCATTTTCATCAGCCACCGAAAAGTTTTGCTCCATTAATTTCACCTGGTTTCCAGGCAGGACTGCGGGAGAAATGAGAATATTTACTAAAATGCTTTTCATTTTACATTTTTTGTCCATGAAATTTCAATGAACAGGCAAATTCTTACAGGGAATCAGCATATTTTACAAACAACGGACCTGATTCACAATAACGTTCTTAAGGGGACTTATGCAAGTCTCTTGTGAAAGTCCTCTTGACATGTGATGTATTGACGCATGTGAGCACCAGATGTTCCATGTCTTAAGTTCTTCTGTATGGAATTCTGTTCCATATGGTAGAACGTTCGGAAAAGGGGCCAGCACTTAAAATCTGCATGCCTAAAGCATGGTAATTATCCACAGATATGAAGGAAATAAGTATATGCAGAATCGCAAAAATACACAACTAAGTGGCAAATGTACTCTCCTCATTCTTACGGATCTTTGCTACCTAACGCCTCCATAGGGCTCCCTTAACTCTTCATGCGTATCTTTGTGCGGATTTTGCTAAAGTACGTGCATACTTTGCAACCCCCCCCTCCCCCATACTGCATATATGCCTCCCCCGCAATCCACAATTGTGGTCTCTCAGCCAACAGCCCCATTCACAGAGCGAGGGTAGTTCCGATCAGTATTATGGATCAGTTCCTTCTTCCCTATACAGAGTGCAAAAAGAAGAAGGTGACTTACTCCTTGCTGCAGACATGGAAAGCAGAATCACCATCCATATTGACTTCATCCTTACAACAGAAACAAAAAGACAACAAATAACAACTAATATTAATATCAAACGAAAAATTATAACAACCACAACAATAATAATAATAATAATAATAATAATAAAGTGGATCTTGAGTGTTTTATGAATGCAAGTCCCCCCATTACGTACGACAGAGCGTTCATAATTTCTGCACATAAGAGGATAGTGCATTTGCTGGCATTCCCCTGGCATGTGCAGAAGTTAAGGGGACTTACGTGTTCAGAACCCTCTGCACATAGCCCTATGCAGTAGGGTGTCATACGGAATGAGATCAGTACACAAGGGCATAACCATGTTCCTACTGTCAAATTCAAATGCCCCCCCCCCCCATCCCACTATACCTAACTATGTATGCACAGAGGGCAGTTACGGCCCCACGGATTGAAAGCTGATCATACAGAAACCAAAACCGTAAAACCAGTGTAATAATAAAGCATTACTAGCAGGGCCGCCATCAGGGGGAGACAGCCAGGTCTATTGTCCCGGGCCGCACCTGATGGGGGCCCGCCGATACTTACCTAGTTCTGTAGCAGCAAGTATCGGCGGTATCTTACCATCGATATCTGCTGCTCAGAGCTATTTAATAGCCGGCCAATGTGCAGGGAAATTCTTCAATGCGCACTGGCCCGCTTTAAAGTGTGTCTGGTGGGCTCGCCCCTATATGACATCACCAAAGACATAACATAGGGGGCGGAGTTCGTTGCTGGGTCCCAGGCCCCGTATTTGATGACGGCGGCCCTGATTACTGGTATCTTTGGATCAGGCATAAGCAATCTTTTGCACTTCCATAATGCTTTGGCAGGTATCAGCTATGCCTAGGATGTTAGAGCTTGCTGAGAGTTATAGTTTCACAACACCTGGGACAATATTCACTAGACTGCAGGAAAGGAAAATTGGAGATTTTGCCCATAGCAACCAATCAGATTTTAGCTGTCATTTTTTTAGTATGTAATAGGAAAGTGAGAGACAGAATCTGATTGGTTGCTATGGGCAACATCTTCACTTATGCTTTCCTGCAGCTTAGTAAATCTGGCCCCTGAGGTCGCAGGTTGCATGTGCCTGTCTAAATCAAATGGCAAATTTCTTTTCCTGCGTAGCAACATGGTTTATCAAGGCTTTTACCCTAATTTCTATGGGCCTGATACAGACTTAAGAAGGAGCTTGAAATGAAGGATCTGATTCACAGATACGTTTTTTCTTGTAGTTGCGTGCGTATTTTTAGGAATGTATCAACTGCGCATACATAGTAACTCTTTCCACGCAAGTTACGTAGAATATACGCACGTAAGTGCAGTAGACATGTACTTGTGAATCGCAATACGTACCTTAACATATGCCTGTAACTACATACGTATAGATAAGGGTGAAGGCTACCTTAAAATCAGCCGGTGTAACAGTGGGTAATTACACCGGGAAACTAATCGTAACCCCTAACCCAGCCCTCCCTTCCTAATTTCCCTCCCTCTCCCCACCTACCTTCCTTAACTACAGTGTATTTACGGTGCTGCCCGCCCCTTTGTCCGTAACTACACTGTAATTACCCAGGGCACCCCGATTCTTTGATTACACAAGGCAACATCTTTCTGGCGCATGCGTAAATCGGCAAATATGCCAATCATACAAATACGGCCGCCGTAACTATAGCTGTAGTTCAGGATCTGGCCCAATATGAGTAAAATAGAGAACTTATTAAATGTTTGCTACACTTTATACAGATAGGTAATTTGTTAGAAAGCAATCTCATTTCCCAATATGGAATCCAGAGTTAGAAAATAAGAGGAAATCAGGTGGAAAGTTACACCTGGGCAAAACCAGAATTGCATGGGAGGCAAATTTCATCAGTTGCAAACAGTATTAGAGTTGAGAGGTGATGTTTCCTATCCCAAGTCTAAATAACAGTGTGATAGTAAAGTTGGACAAATTACACAAATCAGACTAGATTCAGACTTAGTTAAGTGCATGAACTTAATTACTACTGGGCTAAACCATGTTGATTTCAGGGGGAGTCAAGTTAATTGTATTCTTTGCATGCAGGAATATATCTTTGAATTGCTTACTGCACACAGATACGGACCAGCTTTACTATCACACTGTTATTTAGACTTGGAATAGGAAACATCACCTCTCAACTCTAATACTGTTTGCAACAGATGAAATATGACTCCCCCTGCAATCAACATGGTTTAGCCCAGGAGTAACTAAGTTCAAGCACTTAACTAGTTCTGGATCCAGCCCATCCTCCCTAGACATATATTTGCACACAGCCATTGTGCTAGTTTTCTCACAATAAACACAGAACAATTCTATACATAGACCATGGATTGTTTCAGGGGTCAAGCTACCCCTATGACCAAAATCAATAAACTCCCTCACCCTGCAGTCTTGACGTAACTCACGCCGTCCTTCTGCGAGACAAATCACGTGAGGGAACTCAGTAAATAGTCAAAGGTACCGGGCTCTGTTAGATAACCTAGAAACATAGAAAGTGACGGCAGATAAGAGCTACAATGCACAGGCAGTCATTTTCAATTTTATTTTCAAAATGGGTAAGTATGCCGATTCATTTTTGGAAGCGCCACCCACCATACCCGCCGCGCCTGCTGCCTAACAGACACCACCGAAGAGGTGAGAGACCTCTTGGGAGACTTTTAGGATTAGGGGGAGGGTAAGGGCCATGAAAAGGGAGTGTTAGGGTTAGGCTGCGGAGAGGGGAGTCTTAGGGTTAGGCTACTTGGAGAAGCATCTTAGGTTGAGGTTGCAAGGAGTAGGGTCTTAGGGTTAGACTGCAAGGAGGGGAGTCTTAGGGTTTGACTGCAGGGATGGGAGTCTTAGGGTTAGGCTAAGGGGAAAAGAGTCTTAGGGTCAGGCTGCGGGGAGGGTGATCTTAGGCTGTGGGGAAGGGAGACTTAGGGTTAGGCTGCAGGGAACGGAAGGATAGGGTCAGGCTGTGGGGAAGGGAGGGTTAGGGTCATGGAAGGGGAGGATTAGGGTAAGGATTAGGGAAAGGGTTGGGGTTAGATTCTTTACTTACAATTCTGAGCACCGTGTCCAGTGCTCCGGGAATCGAGTGCTTTGCCTCTTTGAGGCAAAACCAATCTATTTCCCAGCCAGTTTGGAACTTTTTGGGAGAGAATGTCCCTTTCGAAATAGGGTCATTCTCAGCAGGGACCCACACCCCCTTATACCCTATTTGAACCTCAAGTTAGTTTAATATTTGAAATAACCTTACAATATAATAATCCCAAGTGTGTCTGTTCTAATGTGTTAGGCTCTAACACTTATGATGGGAGGTTATTCTCAACTACCCTTTCAGTGATTTAAAATTTCCAACATTTCCTCTGAACTTACCACCCTCCAGTTTATACACATGTCCTCATGTTTTAATACAGCTCTTTCTTTCAAAAACACCACCCTCCTATACCTAGTTACATCCCTGTTTGCAAGCTGCTATCATATCCCCCCCATCTCTATCTGTCTCTGTTATATTGAATGCAACTTACAAAACAGTTTTCACAATAAAACAATAAAAGTTTTAAGATACTCACACTGCAATATGCAGCTTTATGCTTTATATAACCCATCTTTCCTTTTGCTCTATTTAACAATCACTAAAGTCAGTCTCTGTGGTTCAGACTATGTTAGGCAGGATAAAATGGCAATAGCCTAGCTTGTTTCAATTTGGACATAGACACCCTTTGTGTTTCCAACCAGCCACAAGATGGGTGTGGTTCCCCACTTAGAAAGTCTGATTTGCGAAAAATCAGACTTCTCCCAGCCAGTTGCGAACTAGCTGGGATTTCAATTGCTATGCCTCGATGAGGCATAGCAACCGATTCACGGTGCTCCGAAAGCTCAGTTCAGGTAAATGATAAGTAAAAATAGTTCATTCCCTAATTCTAACCCTAACCCTCCCCTCTTACTACCCAAACCCTTCTTTCTTGGCAGTCTGACCCTAACCCACCCTCCCCTGCAGCCTGACCCTAACCCTCCCTTCCCTGCAACCTGACCCTAACCCTCAATCTACTGCAGCCTGACCCTACCCCTCCCCTGCAACCTGAACCTAACCTTCCCTCCCCTGCAGCCTGACCCTAACCTTAATCCTAACCGTAACCCGCACAGATAGTTTACTCACCTGTTCCTTGTCCAGCGATAGCAGCGACGGAGGATCGGCTGAGGGATATCGCAGACGGCGGAAGGATAACGGTAATTGTGAAAGTGAATGGGTAAGGTATGCCGAATGGCATACTAACCCATTCGCAAAAAAAAAGTAGAAAGCGGTAAGTATTTGAAAAATGGGACTTTCGAAAATAAACTTTCGGTAGTCCAATTTTCGGCAATTAGACTCTTGTACCGGAGAGTTTAACCGCCGCCAGACTTACCTGTTTCTTTGCAGACGTGCATAGATGAATCTGTGATCTTCTAAGTAAAATGTCCTTTTATCTCCCTCTGAATATGACCATGTCAGGGTTTGTGGTCAACCACTTCCCCTTCAAGTTCTACTGAAAGATAATGAAAAATGTCAGCCTGTGTCAGCATAAATGAATGAGCTCTGATGATGATTATTATTATTATTATTATTATTATTATTATTATTATTATCCTACAAGGGGCAGTTTTCCAATCAATGGGATCAGAAAATGTCCCCCTTTTGGAAAGCGGTGAATGCTCTGGTGACACTTTTCTAGGACAAATCTTAAGTTAAGGTGGGGGTCACAAAGTGGAAATCCTTATGAGCAAGGGTAGTGGTCTCCCCTCACCCATACAGATAGTAATCTATAGTCCTGTCCTATTAAATGATCAATGTGGGCTCCTAGTTGTCTCTGACAACCAGTCCTATTAACTTTCATGATCAGAAGTAGTACAGCCAATAACCTCACTCAACAAAGGTGTGGGGATTCCAACCGACTGTACGGACTGGAGCTCCCATCAAATAGGCTTTATTTTGACAATGATCAAACATGTGTGTTACCTACTGGTCATACATTCAGTTGCTTGGCCATTGGTGGAACGGTGGAATTGTACATCTTCTCAGGTACATTTGTTATGATTTAATTGGATGCCAAAGACAATGACTACATTACAGAACAAAACAATATAGGTGTATGTCGGTATAATGGATTTCACTTATATAAAAAATTTTTTTTAACAAACCTTAAAGGCAGTGTACTGTAAGCTGACTCTGTGCCTCTTATTAAAAGATAAGGGGGTATACAATGGTAGTGTAGCATAGGCAGATAAATTATCACAGAACTGCAAAATCCAGAAATCTGCGCAATCGCTCCAGTGGGTTTTGAAATCTGGATCAATACATAGGTCCCGATCCAGACCTACGCTCATTAAACGCTCATGTTCGTGGCGTTTTTACACCGGCGCACCTACGATGCACTCCCCTTGGCACTCCCCCTGTTCGTACATACTTTTGCCTTCTTACGCTCAGAAAACCCTACCTTAACTTTCCTGAGCGTAACCGAGGGCGTTGGTAAGCTCCTTGCATTGTAACGATGCTTAGCACGCCCGTACTGTACGATTTAAATGCCTCACCCCGCCCTCGGTGTGTAAAAACGGCTCTCATATGGCTGGCATCCCCCTTGAGCGTAGTAACGAAGGTGTTACGCTCAAGGCCCATACGCTCAGTATTTCAGAGTGTAACATGACTGTAACATGATCCCCACTCATGCGCTGTAAGTACAAATGGCCGTTTTTATGCTTATGACCATCGTAAAAACGCACATGAGCATAGGTCTGGATCAGGCTCATAGTGCCTATGCTGCACATTATAATACCAACTCTTGCCCACATTCGAGTGCAACATGGATCCCCTTTTAGAATTTTTTTCTTTATTTTGGATAGGATGGATTGTATGTGCAGAACGCAAAAGAGGACTTAACTCAAACGTATATAAATAAGGAGAATATTGAAAGTCTGGATCCTGTCCACTGATTATGAGAGCTTACAATCTAAAGGGAAGACCAGGCAAGGGTGAGTCATTATGAGAGCATTATTAAGCTTTAAAGCTTTGACATAAGGTAGAATGTAGAAAGAGAGAGTATTCCATGGCAGGGTGCAGCACAAGAGAAGTCCTAAAGATGGGATTAAGATATTAAACTTTGAGTGTTCTATAAACTGAAGGCACTGGGGTGTTTTAAAGGATAGGTGTATATTGATGCATATATGTTAAACTCAGTTATAGATATAGAAATAAAAATGATTGACTAATTATTGGCAATATCATAGGAAAAACAGCAACAAATGGAAAACTTATATTTGTAGCATTTTAGAAATAAAAAATTAAGTCCTGCAATATTTAAAGTCCAGTATATAACGAAGGATGAAAAATCCTTTTACTCAAAGTCTTAATGAATCATGTGCAATAAAGCTGTCTATTTGTCTTTGTTGGCACAGTGCAGCCACTGGATGGTGCTATAACCCTTTGTTGGGGTGGTTGTTTAGACATCATTGTCTCCCTGTGATGGTTAGGCTCTGCTTGATGTGTGAGTCCTATTTTGCTGTCATGAGGTTGATCTCCTCCACATATTCCCATATATCCTCATGGCCTTAATTGATATTATTTATTAAGATGTCTTTCAAAGAGAAAAAGAAAAGCACCATCTTGTGTATTACTTTTGACAGATTTATTGATGTAAAAAAAATTGATTTTGAACTCACATTTAAAAGTAATTTACACGTGTAACTAAAAATGTTTCCATCTATGTTAACCCTGATATGAATAAATGGCCCTCTTCTGGATCATAGGGCCGTTCTATGGGGTCTATCTACAAAGGACGATTTCTTAGAAATCGCCTAAAATCGCGAGATTTGAGCCTCTGAAGTGAAATCACGGTATTCACAAAGGCTCAAATCGTGTGATTTGCATGTGAAAAAAAATCGCAATGGCAAACATCGCGGGACAGAAATCGTCCAGATGTTTGCCATTGAAAAAATAGAAAGAAAAAAAATCGCGGCATTTACTAAAGGTCATTTGAAGAAATTGCCTTTAGTGTGATTTAAAATCACAACAAAAAAATTGCAGCCAGAGAGCTGCGAGTTCCGTCTGAGGTGCCGTCCCGGAGCATCAAAAACACGCAGTTGACATGTGTTTTTGTGTGTCAAAAAATAAGTGCAGCATGGCTGAAATCCTTAGCCATGCTGTACTGATAGAACTACAAGGCTCAGAAATGATGAGCCTTGTAATAATATCAGCGGCAGCATGGCTAACGATTGCAGCCATGTGTGTGTCTGCGTGTAG
>WWET01001738.1:187717-200115 GCA_011038615.1 Limnodynastes dumerilii | reverse complement strand
CGGATCAACTGCGCATGTGTAGTAACTTTATGTACGTAGTTTACGTTGACTATACGCACAGAAGTGCCTAACGGACGTACATGTGAATCGCATTTGGGGATATATGCACGGAAATCAGACGTACAGAAAAATTTACATAAAAGTGGGTGGGGGGCATTTAAATGAACATGTGGAGGAGCGGTTATCAAGAATCGCACAGACGGAGCACATATACGCACGTAAAGAACATAGTGGTCTATGGACTCATAAGTGACCAACAACACGTCCGGGAGAAGGGAATGTCGGGGTTGCTGGTGGTCCTTGCTTTGCTCCGGCTGTGCATATAATTGCATACTATACAAAAACGGATCTCTGAATACAGCCCTTAACCTTTAGTAAGGAATTACACTCTCTTAATGACTTTTATCATGAAAATGCACTACAGTAAGTCACCAACAACACGTGCGGGAGAGGGGAGTGTCGGGGTTGTTGGTGGGTGTTTCCTTGCTCCGGCTGTGCATATAATTGCATACTATACAAAAACGGATCTCTGAATACAGCCCTTAACCTTTAGTAAGGAATTACACTCTCTTAATGACTTTTATCATGAAAATATGATGCACTACAGTTACAGGGAATAACTAAGGAAACAATTATTTATTACATAAGCTCCAGTAGGTGCAAATATCACAAATATTAAATTAAAAACTTGAGCAACAAATTCACCCTATTTGGGGTGTCTAGTTGAGAGTGAGGGCGAGGTACAAGCGGTTTGGTGTGGGTGTGGGTCGCCAATGCGAACGGTCCTTTTTTGAAAGTGCCATTCTCCCCCAGCCAGTTCTGAACTGGGAAATCAACTGCTTTTTCCTTGCAGGGGAGAAGCAATCAATCGACAAAAGAAAGTAGATCCTGCAGTGAATGGTAAATGGAATTTAACCACAAACCTTACCCTAACCCTCCCCTTACATTATTGTAACTCTTCCGTTCCATTACCATAATCCTCTCCCTGCATTACCCTAACCCTCTCCTCCCCGCAGCCTAACCCTAAGACTCCCTTCCCTGCAGCCTAACTCTAAAACACTTCATAGAGTGTTACTTACCTCCGGTCAGTGCTGCGGGTCTGCGGCAAAATTTCGGAAGAATGTAATATGGCGATAAGCATATTTACCCATTCATAAAATATTTTTGGGAAAATAACGCTATTTTCAAAAGAGACAGGTGAAAATTAGATTTCAGCTGTGTCTATTTCTAAAATTGAATTTGCTCAGTGGCGATTCCCACCGGTTTGGTGTAGTCCCCTGCAAGAAACTTCAACCTATATCCCAAGTTGGGGACGGAGTTGCTGGCAAGAAAAGGCACTTTTATAAATAGAGGCAGCAGAAAGCTCATTTTCGGCTGTTTCTATTTTTAAAAGGCAGCCATTTGCTATTTTTTTTAAGAAAGGGTAAGAATGTTGATCAGCATACTTACCCATACATTTTTCAAAAGCCGCCCACCGGATCCATCGCAGACCCCACCGGAGACATTGTAAGAAGAAGAAGAGCAGTCAAACAAAGGCAGATTAAAGGCCAGACTTACTAAGCAAGATATCATATTGTTACTGTCTGCTATATTTATTTAATTGTTTTATTGGTGTTCTTAGTACTATTAAATTATTGTTATTCATACTTACCTCCATATCTGCGCTCTTTTGCTCTTTGTTTATTTTGTGATATTTCCTTTCCACCAGTTTAGTAAATCTGGCCCTAAGGGTTTACTATTATGTTAAAGAGAGCAGCAGGATATAAAAGTTTGTAGCATGTTGTATTGTAAATAAAGTGATCATAACTAACAAAAAAAAGAACAAGGGCTCAAATATTCAATGAATTATTTTGTATTTTGGAAACTGAATTACACAATGTTTATAAGAATCTTCTCCAGATTATTTTTCCATTTTCCCAGAATACATCCAATTGTGTCTAATTCTAGTAATTGTGTTAACACATTTATTGAAATCCTTCTCCCTGTAATTTGCATGCCAACTATCCCAGTGCTTACAATGCACTAGCCTACTCAGTCATAACTAAACAAGAAGTAAATGAAGAGCAATGAGGAAAACACCGTAAGTTCTAAAATATAGAAATGTCTTTCTTCTGAAAGCATTCAGAGATCATTTACAGTATGGCTATATCTCAGTAAGGTATCACTCAGTATCTCGTTAAGTATTGCAGAGAAGCGCACATTCCCTGCAAAAGTGTTCATCATTTGATTTATTGTAATGTACAGTAACATTTCAGTATTAGGTACTTGGATATGTGTCAGACTGCTTTGATGGAAGATACATTTAACAGCAAATGGAGCAAAGAAGTTAAGTAATATAATATGAAAATAATGTCAGGCTTTTATTTGTAGTCTAGACTCTAGAACAATAAATTGCATGCATTAGATGCTTTCAACATTTTTCCTTTTATAATTTCTACCATAGGATCGGATCCAGAGATAAGAACGACACCGCACTTATGCACGCAAAGTGGGATGTCTGGCGGAGAGCGCGCATGGAACCGAGTTCCATATGATAGGATTTAGGTACAAAGGGGCGGTTCTTCCCCTCCGCCTTCCAGGATATGCAGGGAGGGTGGTGGGGAGATGGAAATTTCACAGTATGAGCAGGGTTTGATAGTTACGTGCGGATCAGCGGGCGTATGGACTGCTGATCTGCATGTCTGTGTTATGGCTCAGTGTATCTGCCATAAAGTCTGCACGAGAGAAGGGAGTGACGGGCACATACGGACAGCGTGCAGGGGTTTGGATCTGCTCCATAATTATGATTATACATTATACAATTCTATCTTTAGCTCACATAAAAGCGCAAGCACTATATTTTATAAATTACGGTTGTTTTGATGATGATTATCAATGTACAATACAAAAATGCAATTTCATACAATAAACTATTTACTACAATATGCATAAGCAAATGATATACATGGTAAAGCAAGTAGAGACTTGCAGGAGAGTGTGGAGGATAAATAAGCAATAATGGACACAACAATAGCATCTCCACAATAGGAAGAATGACTGAATATCTGTGCTACTGTAGGAAAAACAGGCCTGTGGATGCAGGACTACGGTCAGTAATTTTGGGGCCTGGGACACACCTTCACCGGTAACATTGTATAGGGGGCGGGGCACCACAGACCTGCGTTAACAATGGGTTGGTGCAGGGAAGTTCTTCACTGCACATTGGCCCACTAATTTTCAGCTCTCACCAGGAAGTATCTGCTGGTGCAGAGCAAAGGTAAGTACCGGCAGGACCCGGTACTTGGTGGCCCTGTGTGGATGACCACGAGGAGTGCACTTCCTGTTCCTTAGTTTACATATTTCATGCTGACAATACATGTGATGCCTCACCGGAAATAATCTCTTTTCTACGATTAAGTTAATATTCCAAGTGAACATGCTTTCAGCAGGCAGTATAGCAATAATCAGGTACCCTGGGAAATAATCTCAAACATTATGTTTTTAATTCTCTTGTTTTAGTGTTATTAAACCACTCAGTGTTTCTAAGAAATTTAAAGATGACACAGTCATTAATGGTGATGTTGTATAAGAATGAAGTGGGGAACAATATCATGTAATAATTTATGATTATTAACTGTGGTAAGGGTATAAGTAAAAAAAATATAGGGCCTGGTCATTAAGTCAGGTGTTTGTGTTATATGCAAATTACCCACTCAAATTATATAATCCTGTAAATCATTGTTAATGCTAGATTAAACAATTATGTTAAATGATGAATATAAATAAAATCAATGTATTTGTGGGGACATGCAAAGTGCCTAATCTTCTTAAACTACTTTTTATTTTATTACAATTGACTGCTCATTTAGGAGACTGTAAAATTCGATTGCTAGTAAAATAAAATGGTCTTTAGTAGAATTGTCAGTTCGAATCCTGCATAAAAAGGAGTTTATAATAAAATGTGCAGATATCACTTAGTATGCAGTTTGCAGAATGGAAAGGCATAAGGATTTGCATAGCCCTGAAACATACAGTATGAAGAAAAAACCAGTAACAAAAATATGCCTTTGACTTCAGATAATGTTTAGGCTTTTACATCAATTCTAAATTGTACTTTATTTAAGTCATGATTTGACAGACAATGTCACACAATCTTTTCATTTTACCTAGGTTTCTAGACAAAAAATAAAAAATGAAATAACTTTATCATTATCCAGATTCACAATTTCCAAATTGACATCCCCTATTAGCAGGAAGTGACTCTAGTTATGAAGAGCAAAGTCACAGTTGTAGTTCCTCTGCAAATAAAAAGTCCCCAAAATTTTAGGCTCAATATTGCCGTCACCACTTTTTCTAATTAAGCTAATTCACACAAAATTGCAAATTCACGCGAAATTGCAGAGTAATTCATCAAAATATCATTAGAATTTTTGGTTGTGCTATTTTAGCCATTATAGAAATACATTTCTAAAGATGAAGTAAGTATCATTCTCATCTATAGATGATAAGTATATAAAACCCCTCCCAAAAAAACACAAAGCAGAACAATTGGTTCACCTCAGAGTGTTTAAAATCTTTTTTAGATTTGCCTTACCATCAATATCACTTGCTTTAAGACCTACTGTATCTGACTGAAGGTAGTCTGGGGTAAGTTGAAAATGAATAGTAAAAGTATGCATCTTTCTAGCATGACAGCAAAAAGAAAAAAGTAATATGTTTACATTTTCAGATTCCATCAGTATTAAAATGTTGCTTTGAGATCTTTTATTTATTTAGATTTATTTATTTATTAACAGGTTTTTATATAGCACCATCAGATTACACAGGGCTTTACAGATACTATTTCACATTCACATCAGTCCCTGTCCCATTGGAATTACAGTCTAAGGTCCCTTACACACACACACACACACGCATGCACACCCACAGACTAGGGTTCATTTATTCAGCAGCCAATTAACCTACCAGCATGTTTTTGGTGTGGGAGGAAACTGGAGAACTCGGAGGAAACCCACGCAGACAAGGGGAGAATATACAAACTCCTCACAGATAAGGCCTTGTCCAGGAATTAAACTCATGATCTCAGTGCTGTGAGACACAAGTGCTACTCACTGAGTCATTCTGCATTTTTATAATTTAAGTAGAGGTCTCAGCAATTTATTGAAATGGACATGCTTGGTCTGAATATAGTACATTAATTTCAATTATTTTTTTTAAAATAAAATATACCAAACGCTTAAGCTAGCAATGACTGAAGCCAAGCCCACACTACCTCAACATCCCCACCAAAATCAAGACTCGGACAACTGACATGGGTTATAAAAGGGAATATAGATTTATTGCTAGAAATTGTAATTTGGAGAGAATTGTTCAGTTTATAATTGTGGGTAGAGACAGGTGGCACTGATAGCAGGTGAGGGTGTCAACTTCCTGAATCTTAACATGAACAACCTCCAAAAACCTCCCAGACCCAAACACCTGCTCCCCAGGACATCAAACCTGCAATGTGCACACCTCGGCTAAGGAGTCAGATCAAGCCTCACCATGGAGCAAGCGACCTCATTTTGAGCCTGATCTAGACCCACGCTCGTGTGCATTTTTACGATGGTCATAAGTGTAAAAACGGGCATTTGTACTTACTGCGCATGCACGGCGCAGATGTTATACTTATCTTACGCTCAGAAATTCTGAGCGTATGGGCCTTGAGCGTACCACCTTCGTAACTACGGTTGAGGGGGCGTGCCTGGCATACGATTTTCATAAATACGCAGGGCAGGGCGGGGTGAGGCATTTAAATTGTACAGTATGGGCGTGCTAAGCATCGGAACTACGCAAGGAGCTTACGGCCGCCTGCGATTACGATCAGAAAAGTTAGGGTAGGGTTTGCTGGGCGTAAGACGGCAAGAGTAAGTACGACCAAGGGGAGTGCATCGTAGGTACTTTGGCGTAAATACCCTACGCACATGAGCGCTTCATGAGCGTAGGTCTGGATCAGGCCCTTTGAGTATAAATGTGTGCCCATATCCATCAGATAGTTGCCCCTTTTTTTCCCTGCACCATACAACATGCTGTCTCCCACTGCCTCTACCGCCACATCCATGCCTCTTCTTAAAAGGAAAAAACAAGTTAATAAAAGCATCCTAATGAAAAAGGGTGAGGGAGGGAAACTAATTACAAAGAGAAAGGGCCCAGCTACCCCATGCCCTTTTTATGACCTCCCAGGCCCCACCTCTGGCCCACCCGTCTTCCAACACTAAATTCCATCATTTAACTCCAAGTTGACTTGGCCCACATCAGTCACTTGTGTCTCTTCCTGCCTATGCAACACTCAGATCTTTTTACAACTGCTTTATATAAACAAATAAAGGGAACTTACACTTGCAATAATAAAATTAATTATAATTATAGACATTAGAAACCTCATAAAGCATTTATCACTTTTTTTTAATGATGTACAACGTGTAAACAGACACCTTATAACTGTTCTGATAGTTAATTAGAAGTTTCTTCAGTAAACAACATTATACAAATTGGTGTCCATTTCATTTAATATACTTTGCCTTAACCGCTAAAAGTGAACAGATTCTAGACATGTAACAATATAAAAAACATCAAGGTAAATATAAATAAATAACAATTTGCCCCCTTAGTGTAAAGTTGTTTCCCTTTGCTTCTTTGTACACAATATTGATATTCCCATCAAATTCGGATTTCAAATCGAGACAAAACGCCATTTGTCAGATTGCTCGTGTTTTGGACGCTGTACTAAGCACTCCCTCCTGATTTTGCCATTTCAGTTGCTAGTTACAGCTGCATTTGGGTATCCACTTGGCTGAAAACACTGACACTCTCTTTCAGCTCAACTATTGTCCCATTGGGCCGGATCCAGAGCTACGGCCGCCATCGCTAGTACGGCGGCCGTAAGCGTAATGCGCATGCGCCGGGCAGATGTTGCCCGGCGTCACTATGGAAACGCCCGATCGTAGATCGGGCGTCTATAGTAGCGCCTTAGGGACGCTGGAGGGGACGTCCCCCAGCGTCCCTACGCTAAAGTTAGTGTAGGGGGCCGGGGGGAGGGAGGGTAATGAGGCTGGGAGGGCGGCGTTAACGTACTAACGTACAGCTTATCAACTCTCCCTTACGCCGGCTGAAGTTAGGGTAGCCTTCAGCCGGCGTAAGGGACAGTTAATACGCTCCTATAAGGGGGAGTGTCGGGCCAGAGCAGCGATGTTACGCTGAGCGCTACAGCGCTCAGTGTAACATCGTAGCTCTGGATCAGGCCCATTGTGACAAAGTTGACGAAAGCACTGAAATCCGGGCAGTTTAAACATTTTTCCTGGCTTTAATGTGTGAACATAATAAAGATTATTTAATGAGTATGGAAGATTTGCGATCCATCGGGGTGGTGGACAGTCCTAAATTCAGGGACACCCGGTGTACATGGATTGATTCTAAAACTACAGACCTTTATGGATTGTTGGGCTTGCAGGGTTAAGGGAAGCATAGCTATTCCTAGTCACTAAAGTAGCGTACACCTTTGGAGCCTTTGGCCGACATTCTAAGTAAATTTGTTTAGACATCACATGTAATCCCTTTAGTAGAATGGATCCTTGGACTGTTCCACATCACCTCCTAGATTATAGGTGAGGCGTTTCTTTCCCTTTCCCTCTCCCACCACTACACATTTTTAATTTCTCCTATGATCTTCCCTTCTCTTTTGTATTAATGTAGATGAACAACAAGCAGAGTAACTTCATATTAACCATTGTTTATTATACTATCTGATTGATAGCAGCATAGACATACTTGTTGTCTTTATACTATTTGGTTGATCTCAGATGTAATTTCTGCTTGTTTTTAATATGCTCTCAAATTGTTTTAATTACAATTTTGTCAAAAACTAATAAAAACAGTTAAAAAGAAAAACAAGAAAAAAATGTCAAAAAGGGCTGAGCAAAACTGGACGTACCTGATATATGGGATTCTTCTTTAAACTTTTAGTGTCGGTTCCTAACAATACAGTACATGTAACAGCATGTTCAACATGGCTCAGATCATTCTGCAAGCGCCATTCTTCTCAATACCTTTGTTAATATTGTACTACCAGAATTTACCACACAGTCTGGGTGGTATCTAATGTGCTCTCACATGTAGGCTACCTAGAGCTATATATCTACAGACAACTTCTACTTTATGTGTAACCGGTAGTGCAATTAAAAGACACACTGGTGACAAATAACAAATTGTATTTTACAATTTCATAATTATTTTAGATTTAAAAAATATTGTGGCTTTTTCATGAATGCTTTCTTTAAGTTGACCACAAAGCTGAGTAACCTAGGCAAGCATACATAACAAATTGCTCATTGTGAAACTTGACTAGAATTTCTTCTTTATTTGCCGCCCCCCTGTTAAGTATTCTCAAGTAATGTTTTTCTTCTTCTTGATTACTACACGTAGACAGCTTAACATGACTGAATCCAGGATTTGTTACCTCTCATATAATAATGACAATGGACTGGACAGTAAAGCCTGAATATTTCCTATTTTCTCTGCATTCAGTTTGGATCGTTGTCACCTTTATGTTCTGCATTTAGCCTTTGTTGTCTGATTGAAATACACTATGATCCTTCCAGAAATAAGAGGAATAATACTTCAGCCACTTTCCGACAGAGCGGGTGGGATGCGATTATAAATGGTTGGAACGTCTATTGACAATGTACAGTGCAGGCAAACCGGTCTAGACTGCAATACTGTGGCCATTGTGTGTGTGCAAGAACCTGGTGATCAGACATGAGGAGAGTGATTAGCTGTGCAATCACACACATGCCAGGATACTGCAAGCCTGTGATCTGTACCTGGGGGATTTGATCACACACGACTTGGATCACAGCTTCTGGTCCATTATTATTATTATAGGTGTACTTTTTGTTATCTGTTTTAGCTTATCACATAACTACTGAAGGTTTTCATTTCACAGACTATATAAAAAGCATGTGGCTTTTACAAACCTTAAATGCTTTTTTTAGAGTGTAAGGACATAGGGCCAGATCCAGACTTAAGGTTGTTTTACGCATGCAAGCGTACCCGAGTTACGCACTCCCCAGTGCACACCCCTTGCACACACATAACTGCTGATTTATGGGTTAAAAACCTTCCTTAACTTTTCCATGTGTATCTCTTGACGTATTTATCGTCTTGTCATATGTAAGTGCCTAATAAAGTCCATTCTGTCCAATTGAAATGCCTCCCTTCTCCCACAATCCATATTTTCGGCTTGCGTACGGATGTCGCCCTATCGTACGGAGTTATGTACAAATTATGTATGATGCATAACATCTGCTGCACATGCGCAGTGCAGTCCCACATCTAGATTTAGGCATGCAGCATGCGTACATTAGCTGTCGTTATTAAGTCTGGATCTGGCCTATAGTTATGTTAAGTCTTATTTTTTCCACTTGAGATTTCTACAATTGCATATTTTGTCCATAATGCATCCGAATTACTATTATAAATGTAAAAAAAGGCTTAGGCTGGATGGGCACAATGGGAAGGAACTGCAGGCTAACAAGCACGTGTGTTCATTCCAATCTCTAGATGATTTCACTTTTTTAAAGTCAGGTGGTGCAGTTGTCATCATCATTAATCCCCGTTATAAAGTATAGTCCTCTAGGCAATAACATTAGTATCTCACCATTGAGAGGGTATAAAGTCTGTTAAATGGTCAATTCTTAAGTTAAAGCTACCAACAGATTAAATTTGGACACATTTTGAAATAACAAAAATGTTGGACTGCAATGTTTCTAGAATGGACAATTTCCACTTGTTCATCAGGGATTTTGGGATCATTTAATACAATGGTGTGAAACTCACTAGAAATCTTGCAAAACTCACATTAAACTGCCAGCTCACACTCCATTTAATACTACTTAAGATCTTTTATTTGTGCATGCCTTTATTCCGATGTGAAGTGCTGGAGAGTCATATAATGCACCTGGCAAAAACTTCTTTGCTATGTTGTAATACAAATTAAGCCTAAACATAATCCGTGTTCAGTTCCAGGTCTGCACTGTAGCAATTGTTACTAGAAATTCTGTTTATATTATGTAATATCTTAATACTGAGTATAGGTGAGAGAAATGACATACATTTCACTATATTTTTGTCATTTTCCTAAATTTGGATTGCACAACTTCTTCATTTCATTTTGAGTTGTAAAAGATGTGTAAGTATTACACAAAAGTGTTGCACACAACTTTCCCGTAAACTATTTTTTTATCCCATTAATCCACAAGGGGGGGATGATGAGCAGCAGTTTGCCTGTACAACAAGTTGTGTTATACAATTGCAGATACAAACAAAGATGTTTTTTTTGTTCATTTGTAGCAAAAACATAAAACAACTAAATATATTTAGATAAAAAACACAATTTACCTTCAAGCAGAAAACTTATACAAGATTATATCTAATTAGATACATGGAGAAAACCATGCCATAGGATTGACTAAAAGCATTAAAACACTAGTGGCACATTGACAGGAAGAAAACCCATACGATTTCTTCCATTGTTACCTAGAATATATCTGTCAAGATGCTTGTGATAATGATAAAAAATAGGTTGATTTTTACAAAAATATATATATACAAAATATACAAAAAATACAAATATACAAAATATATTTTTTAGGCTATGGTACACCAAATACATACCCCTGCACTTCTATCCATTGTAAAAGAATATGTGGCCAAGGTGTGAATAATAAAAAGGTGTGATACCTGTGACAGCTGGTGCTAGTGGTTAAATTGGAAACTCATTGAAGCGCGGTCTGGATCTGGCCTGCTATTTGTATTTTGTGGCAACAAGTAAATAACAAACAATCGTGTATATAAAACAAGATAACAACACTTATAACAGTTCCATTACCAGCTGTAATAAAGATTTAGACGCTCTATGTCAGGCATAGGCAACCTGCAGCATTCAAGGTGTTATGAAACTACAACTCCCATCATGAACTGCCATGTACCAGCTATATCAAAGCTAATGGAGAGTGCCTGGACTTGTAGTTTCACAACATATGGAGCACTGAAAGTTTCTATGTCTGGTTAATGTATGTATTAAGGCAAATGTGAGCTGCTCAATCTTACACTATTCACTGACTGACTGACTGAACAGCAAGGGAGGAATGTAGAGACAGGGGTGTGCGATAGGGGTGGTCGCACAGGACACAAAGTCAAAGTGGGAGGCCAATAAGTTCAATTTGAAGGTTAAGCTGATTATCAATTCAAGGTTGGGGGGGGGCATTTTTGCTTTTTTTGAGCCTGGCGCTAATGTACATAAGTACATAAGGCTCCACTTCGCAGTAAGAATGGATAAAAGTGGCCCTATACACATTATTGCATGGCTCCCTTTGTCTTTTTATCTCAGCAAACTGGAGAACAGTGATCTGGGTAAAGCTTGGTCAGCAGATTCTGCTTTTTGTCTTTTTAACACTGCAGTGTGTACTCAGCTAAAAAACAAGGCGATTACATAACAACGTGTCTTACTTTGAAATGCATTACTAATTGTTATATGGAATGATTTCAGCAAAGTAGCATGGTTTATTGTGAATATTTATTTTCCTTAATTAAGATAGAAAAAACATAAATATATCCTTTAAATATATTTATGCCTTTTACATTTAACAGTTTTTTACATTATTATTATTTAAAGCATAGACTTTGCAGTAACGTGTCATTTTGATCTCTTCACATTCAGTAAATACGTACTACATTTGAAAACACAGGACTGGATTCAGACCTATGCATGTGTCCTGTGCATACAGAGGTCTGATAGTTTGCGCATAAAATGGGAGTAAACTCCCATGTCACTCCCCTCTCACATACGGGGCCAGATTTACTAAGCTGATGGAAAGGAAAAATGGAGATGTTGCCCATAGCAACTAATCAGATTCCAGCTGACATTTTCTAGTATGTAATAGGAAAGGGAAAGCTAGAATCTGATTGGTTGCTATGGGCAACATCTCCACTTTTCCTTTCCCGCAGCTTAGTAAACCTGGTCCATGGACTTTGTAGCACTTATGCTGCCATAGACCCACATTAAGTCTCCATGGAAGCCTCTAAGCCAACCCTTATTAGAAAATGTTTATGGTTCCCCCTTCCCCCCCAGCCAACCTTTGCAAAGTGCAAGAGGGTGGAGGGGATGGGCCGCCCTGTCGTGCAGATCTCCTAGCATATGGAATTGCATTCCGTGCACCTGGGGGCTGATTCAGAGATGCGATTGCGAAAAGATCGCAAATATACGCATCTAAGGTTAAGATCTTACCATGTTCCAGCCCACTGCATAAACAGTCACTCCCCTTGCAAACAGCGGTGGATCTTAAACTTAGACCACCATTGACTAACCCTAACTCTGCGCTGGC
>WWET01001738.1:153906-170771 GCA_011038615.1 Limnodynastes dumerilii | reverse complement strand
GTTCAGGCCCTTTGAGAGCAAGAATGCACGGATGCATTACACAGGTGGAACGTATCACACGCTACATTGGCAGTATGAATTTTTTGTAGTGATTGATAGCATGGTGTGAAAGCATCTGAGCATGCATTGCACACCGACCACAATAAGGGGATTTTAGGAAAGGTATACTTGGGCACAACAGTCCTTACTTGTATTGGGAGGATTTGGAATTAGGGTGAATTTTGATCAAATAAATGTAACTGATCTGAATTATATATTCAAGATGACTAACTAGTAAAAATTAGCAGCACTAGTAATAGCAGTGTATTATAAAACAACATGCAAATAAAAGTAAAACATCTAATTGCTATCACAGCATATAAATCCCTGGTGCAGTGTTTAGAAAAACACATAGGACTGGATCTTAAACTCCTCTGGGGCTCAGGGCCGGTGCTAGGTCTCTGGGCACCCTAGGCCATCGTTTCACACCACCCCTTCATTGTCCCTCCCACAGCAGGGAGAGCAAGGAAAAGCACCCTTGCAGCCACCATTTTATGAAATTCTCAGACCAATGGAGCGCGGAAGGCACCTCTGCATCCCAGTTCCTCCCTGCAGTGCTACCGCTTTGTGTTGTCCCTATGTTACAATGTACCTGTGTTTCTCTGTGCTGCCCTCCCCAAACCCAGTACCCTAGGCAGCTGCCTAATCTTGGATTTATTAAGTTTGGATCTGGCCAATAGATATCACCACTGTCCCTCACCTCACTTACTTGATTGCTTGACATATTTTCTAATTCTTTGCTTTACATAGTAACTAAACAATCCTGAAGGAAATGTAGCACAGTTTTTATCATATAGGCTTTAACCAAAGGGAAAAAGGTCTTGGCATAATAAACATAATTGACACCTATTAAAAATGTAAAACTACTTAGCTAATTTAATCATTGCAATATTATTTTTATGTAATGTTCAGACATATTTTACAGTTTTACCTGTCTGACGGTTGCTTTCATTTTGATATAAGATGATTTTTGTCTAAAGCCTCTTACTTTACCTTTTGCCTATTCATGTCCAGCTGATGACTTAATCACACATCAATAGATTAGTCATTTGATGAAGCAAATTCCTTTTCTTACTCATACTCCTGGGCTCTTACCATCAAATGATAACCATCTTTAATGGTCAATTATTATGTGTCTCCAGAGATTTTCGACTAAAGACATGTTGGAACAGTTCTTTCTGTTTTGCAACATTGTTTACAGTAAAAATGAGAGGCTGCTTCCGAAAGTTTCAAAGGTTGACACCAGTATGTTAACATTATTAAAAAAGGCACATTGTAATAAGATCAAAGTATCATTTCAGGTATAATAATAATGAAAGAAAAATAACATTTAAAGTAAATAACGTTTCTATGGTTAATCTCATACACTTAGTCTTAGAAGTGTCATTTAAATTAAAATCTGTTGGCAAAATTCCAGTTATAAGCAGCTTATTGGTGAGAAGTCTTTGGCAATCCGCCTCCTATTGCCACACTGTTAAAGTTCAGCAAGGCTACTTCTTGCATAATGACTTATTGTGTCATTTCTTTCCCACATTTAAAGGCAGGTGTTGCTTTTTAGAGCTATTATTTTTACTGAACAATGACAAAATAATTAAAATGTGCTTATGATTTATATTTCCGTCTAAGTTACATTGTATTTGTGTTATTACAGCATGAGAAGTACATTGTTTTATATGTAATCTATTTTGTCTTGAATTTAAAGGGACCATTGACATTTAAAAGTATACACTTCTTTACAAACTAAGGACCGTTTTCCATACGTGTGGGGGTCTATACGTCCGCAAGAGAGGAGGGAGTGCATGCCCCCTGTCACTCCCCTCTCTCGTGCGGGCTCTGTGTCAGCTTAAGCTGACATAAGCCTGCATTAAAGCTATCGTGCGGATCAGCGGTCCGTACGAGCCCCCTCCCACACTGTACACTTTGCATGCTTCTCCCCGCCCTCTTTAGCATCTCAGCATCTATCACTTTTCCCTCAGCTCTTTTCAGGAGCCTCAGCTGCGCCACCTCAGACTGTCCTCCGATGTCCATCACACGCTGCTCTTTCTCTCTCTCTCTGCTTTGCTCCACCGCCGACCATGCACCTACTACGCACCTCCTACACACCTCTCATTTCCTTTTATACCCCACAGGCTTTAAACAGGACTCCCTCGCACTATACAGCTGATCGTTGTCTGCAGGGCCGGACTGGGACTAAAAATCAGCCCTGGCATTTAAAGCACACAGGCCCATCTTTTGTGGAGTACTGACAGTTTGAAACAAACATTCAACAATAGACGCAGCTGCATCATTTATCAGCTAATAGGGCAATACAAATTATAGGTAAGCCGCAACAGGGATTGGACAGAAGTAAGCCCCACTTCCCCCCAGGGCCATCTATCTCTATCTATCTATCTATCTATCTATCTATCTATCTATCTATCTATCTATCTATCTATCTATCTACCTAATTTCTATCTATCTAATATCTATCTATCTATCTATCTATCTAATATCTTTCTATCTACATGACACCCACGCATAAGTAATGACAAACACTTTGAAAAAGCATGGTCATGTTTCGTTTTTTTTTTTGTTTTTATTTAATAATGTTGTTTTATTAATTAATTATTATAACAGAACAATTTACTTTTTAAACAATGTAAGTACATTTTCAAAAAGTTTGGTGTGCAGCCTCTTTATCCATGGGTAACAGTACATCTCTCTTTCTCCTACATATATTTGTATAGAGAGATCAAATAAGGTTCACTTACCTAATGCTGCTTCTCACCTTTCTTTCTTTCTTTCTTTCTTTCTTTCTTTCTTTCTTTCTTTCTTTCTTTCTTTCTTTCCTTTTTATTCTTCTTCTTCAGGTGTCTGACGGAGGACACAAAATTGTAACTGATATGCCCTCAACTTTATATATCTATTACACACACACACACACGTAGCCATACTTACATAAATGGGTGTGTGTAAATATATCACCAGAACTAAATATATAGGGCTTGATTCAGACTTAAGAAGGAACAGAAAAGCTGGTCAGTATCTGTGTGCAGTAAGCAATTCAAAGATATATCCCTGCATGCAAAGAATACAATTACCTTGACTCCCCCTGAAATCAACACTTTCCACTCTTAGGACCGTGTTCACACCTAAGAAACAGTCACTCCTTAGTAAAGGTCCTACTACGAATGCGTGGTAGGTCCTTTACGCAATCTGCGTACCAGTTCGGTATGACTGCACATACATGTGGTCTTTTAAGACCGCACAGAGTTTTTTAAGTAGAAAGAGGTGGCGTGCTGCCGCCTCGGGGAGGGATTAGGTAGAAGTAGGAGGGGGAGGGATTTAGATTAGCCAGGGAGGGCGTGGGGGTGGCGGAGAGATGTCCGTGCGAACATTGCACAGATTGTATATGTAGCCCAATGGCACATGTAAGTGCCATAAGGTACCTAAAAAGGGGGTCAGGATAGGGGCAGGACAGGTGAGTTAGGTGCGAATTTGTGAATACGGGACCTGATTTAGAGACTGAAAATAAGAGAGGAAAGCTACTTCTGGACTAAACCATGTTGATTGCAGGAGAGTCATATTTCATCTTCAAGCTCCTTCTTAAGTATATATATATAGTTGTTTCTGGTGTGTTCTTGGGATGTTTGTGCTAAATCAACGCTTATTTGAATTATATTTATCAGTGTTCTCCCCAGGGTCTTTTAGCCGGGTGCTCCACCCAGCTATTTTAGCTTACCACCAGACCAGACCTGTCGAAAATGTTTATTGTATTTCCAATTTTCAGTCCCGGCTGTCCTCCGATGGGCTATAAAGGCTTTCCGGCACTGCTGCAACCTTGCCTATCAGAAGGAGGACAACCACTGTCAGCTGGGACTCATATAGTTACCTGCAACTTTCTTCATTGTGATGCTGGCATGACCTAAGGTCACGTCAGAGTCATTCACACACAGAGGAGTAAAGTATTATATGAGAGGTTCTAAAGAGATAGGCTGGGGATTGGATGTTTGGATACACTCAAAGCAAGAAGAAATTTGATGACTGGAGACACAAAGGGGAGGATACATTATGGCAGGAAAAACAAGAGGGGTAGATTTGATAACCGGAGACACACAAGGGAGAGGATGTCAGATGGTTGGAGACACACCGGGGGTGAGGAGTTGATTTTGATTGCTGGAGATACCAAGGGAAGAGACTGGATGATTGTATCACACTTCCTCCATCCAGCTACTATTTCATACCACCCGGCTGGCTAAATTTTCTGGGGAGAACACTGTTTATCAATATATTTTTAAACGTGTCACACAATTTTTTTTTCTTCATTTTTTCTTTTGTGATGTTACTTTCATTATTTCACTATAAAATATTGAGCCAAAAATCTGTACTTGTGTTTATTATGAATATTATATATATTGCAAGAGTGCTGGGATGTCTATATTTATATACATAAAACATGCATAAAACACACACAATATATTTATATAAATGTAAAACACACATCTTGAATATAACACACAAAAAAATAGCATGACACACACACACACATACAGGTGAAACTCCAAAAATTAGAATATCGTTTAAAAGTTCATTTATTTCAGTAATTCAACTTAAAAGGTGAAACTAATATATTATATAGACTCATTACATGCAAGATATTTCAAGCCTTTATTTGTATACATTTTGATGATTATGGCTTAAAGCTTATGAAAACCCCAAAATCAAAATCTCACAAAATTAGAATAATGTGGCAAGGTGCAATATTGTAGGCTCAAAATGTCACACTCTAATCAGCAAATTATTCCAAAACACCTGCAAAGGGTTCCTGAGCCTTTAAATGGTCTCTGTCTGGATCAGCAGAATTCACAATCATGGGGAAGACTAGTGACCTGACAGTTGTGCAGAAAAGCATCATTGACACCCTCCACAAGGATGGAAAGCCTCAAAAGCAAACTGCAAAAGCAGTTGGATGTTCTCAAAGTGCCATTCAAAAGTGTGGGGGAACTGCACAAGGAGTGGACTGAAGCTGGAGTTAGTACATCAAGAGCCCCCACACCCAGACGGATCCTGGACTTGGTCTTCAAATGTCGTATTCCTCTTGCCAAGCTGCTCCTGAACAACAAACAACGTCAGAAGCATCTTACCTGGGCTAAAGAAAGAAAGAACTTGTCTGTTGCTCAGTGGTCCAAAGTCTTCTTTTCTGATGAGAGCAAATTTTGCATCGCATTTGGAAACCCAGGTAATCTAATTTTGTGAGATTTTGATTTTGGGGTTTTCATAAACTGTAAGCCATAATCAACAAAATTAAAACAAATAAAGTTTTGAAATATCTCACCTTCTATGTAATGAGTCTGTATAATATATTAGTTTCACCTTTTAAGCTGAATTACTGAAATAAATGAACTTTTGCACGATATTCTAATTTATCGAGTTTCACTTGTATGTCCTCCGTCTGTGCGTACTGCGGACGCTCACAGGCCGGGAAGCCTTGGTGCTCAACGGAGTCAGGACGCACTGCACGTGACTAGGACTTATTTTCGGGGTAGGGCTTATATTTCAGGAAATATGAAAAATCAAGGTAGGGCTAGGTCTAGGTCTTATTTTTGGGGAAAGAGGGCTGGATCCAGACCTTGTTAAGTGCATGAACTTAGTTACTCCTGGGCTAAACCATGTTGATTACAGGGGAGTCATATTTCATCTGTTGCAAACAGTATTAGAGTTGAGAAGTGTTGTTTCATATCCCAAGTCTACAAGAGTCACCTCATTATCAGTGGGCATATGTAATTATTAGTAGATATCATTAATAGTCCACATACAGTCCAAGGACATAAGTATAGTTAATCTCACATGTTGTTAAACAGGAAAGTGGTCAAATAATAATTGTAGCGCTGAGACAGTGTGTCAACATGTTAATAAAGTGCTTCTCTTTTCAAAATGTCCTTCCAATTTCAGTAAGTATTACCTTCTAATATCAACAAGCAGTTCACACACACACCTACTTTTACTTTTCAACAGAGCTGTGCCGAGCTGAAGGAAAGGAAGGACAGGAAGTGTGGGTGGATCATAGCAGCAGAAGCCAAGCCAAAGCAGCTCCGCATTGATGAAGCTTTCCCCTAGTGCCAGAAACCAATCCAATAAGGGAGTAGCTGATGTCTATATGCCACTCACTCATTGGCTAATTTTCTGGCACTAGGGGAAAGCTTCATCAAAGTGGAGCTGCTTTAGCTAAAGCAGAAAATATACACTTGATAGTGACAGCCTATAAAGCAGCTCCGCATTGATGAAGCTGTCCCCTAGTGCCAGAAAATCAGCCAATAAGGGAGTAGCTGATGTCTATATGCCACTCACTCATTGGCTAATTTTCTGGCACTAGGGGAAAGCTTCATCAAAGTGGAGCTGCTTTAGCTAAAGCAGAAAATATACACTTGATAGTGACAGCCTCCGTTATAAAGCAGCTCTGTGTACCGGCCCAGCCCCCCAGCAGCCCATCTGGCATTTGCCGGAACTGCCAGTTGGCCAGTCCGGCCCTGGTTGTCTGGCAACACCACACGCTCCACTAGCTGATCGTTGCCTGGCAACAGCCCCGTGCCATGCACGCCGCCAGGACTGGACTGCTGCTGCCACCTTTCCCTCGATAACCTGCAGGGACATCACACATATGGACCACACAAGTATCATATATAAAAATCTATATACTGTATATACAGTATAATATAGCTCCTACACCTTGGGTATAGGGATTCCTCTTAGCAGCTAGTAACTGACTGTTACTGCTTCATGCCACTGCACTGTAGGAGATTGTTGCTGTCACCAGGCTTCTTTAAGACACCTGAAACTGGATATCGGCTCATATGGATGCTGCACACACCTTGTAGGTGTCTGGCTGATGTTCCTCTGTTTCGCTCGCAATTAATCAGGACTGCATTTATTGGATTAGTGTTTAGCTGTTATCTGTTGGTCACAGGATGTCACAAAATCAAGGTATTCTGCCTTTTTTCAAACCCTGCTCTCTGACTGTCAAATCCTTTCACACTCGCCTGAAGTTCAGCTGCTTCAAACCAGCCATCACACGTTTAACACATAGCAGCCTCACTTCATTACTCCCTACCTGAGTTAGCCTGGTTCTGTCTCTCCCTGCTATTGGACTCTCTGATTATTTAAGGCTGCTGCATTGGCTCAGTCCTTGCCAGTGCAACAATTGCCGTTGCCATTGTATCTGGTCACAGTGCTTCCAGTGCACATTCTCTCCTCTATTGTGTGTGGATACTCACCTGTGTCCTTCCTAGAGACTACTCCTGGATACTCACCTGTGTCCTTCCTAGAGACTGCTCCTGGATACTCACCTGTGTCCTTCCTAGAGACTGCTCCTGGATACTCACCTGTGTCCTTCCTAGTCTCTCCTCGTGTGTCCTGCCTGGTGTCCTGGATCCCAGTGTGTCCTCAGTTCCTGCTGTGCCAATCGCGGTTCTCTCTGGCTAAAGTGTGTCTGCAGAAACCATAATCGCTGGTGAGCTACTCCGAAAGTAGTCTTCAGCTACCATCTGCTCCAGTGAGTCATCGTGAGAGTACTACAACGCCCAGCCTTAACAGTCTGCTTCAACATTATTCCACTGTACCCGTGCCATCTGTTTCCTGAGCCGCTACTCGTGCCTGCAGTGTCCCTCTACACCTGTGATCCTTCCACAGCTTATCCGTCTACCGGGACGACACTCTGCTCCACTTGCATCTCTGCTGCCTACTACAGCTAACTCGTGTCTGCAGAAGCCATCCTCGTTGATAAGCTATTTCCAGAGTACTACTCCACTTACAATGCATATCCTGCAAACCTGAACTGTTTTCTTTGCATCACTGCACTACAAATTCCAGCAGTGTCTACATTGCATATCCTGCAAACTGAACTGTTTTCTTTGCATCCCTGCACTACAAATCTCAGCAGTGTCTACATTGCAATCCTGCAAACCTGAACTGTTTTCTTTGCATCATAGCACTACAAATCCCAGCAGTGCCTACATCCTGGCTCCTGCAAGCCAGTCATTCACACCAATCCACTACCCTCTCAATGGTCATGGGTTCTCCTATAGATTGTTTAATGTACTGTCTATAATAAACGTATTATATTTTTACTTATTTCTGAGTTGTTGATGAGCATGCCCTACATTAAGGCTGCCAGCCTTCACTACCGTAGCCGAGATACCTGGGTACCAAAGGCTGAATCCCAGACCCCAGAATTCCTGACACAGGATATAGAGGCACAATTCTTGAAAGCAGGAAGATGGTTTATTGCTCTTCTTGTAGTCCATTTAGAAGAACTAATAAACAATAACACTTGTACTGTTGGTGTAATCTTAAAGCAAGATACAGGATACAAATGCACAACATCCTCAAGGACACTTGTGTGTTAAATGAGCTTGACAAGCCCTTTTTATACAGTAAAGAGTCATAGCATAACATTCAAATCAGTTCAGCCCTCAAACACAAAAAAACAACCACAGCATAATTAACATATCACAGGCTGTCTGGTCATATAAGAGTGGACAACAGTCCATTTGCAATACCTTAGGAATACATCATAACAATGGCAACATTTATGGTGCTCTTTTAATTTAGGCACTCTATGTATGATGGCTGAAGAAAGAGGGAGTTCCAGCCACTTTTTAGCAATGGCTTGGAGCATACAGAGTTCATAATCTTAATAAAAATTACTGACTTGTTAATCTCCTTGTTCCCTTTAGTTAGCTCATTAAATATCTATACATGATACAACATATTTACCTATTAATACTGAAACCAGTACCATTGTTTTATTAATGAGTTTACTATTAAATAGAAATATTGGTTTAGTCTTTAACTGGGGGCCTGGGCCATATATTGTGCTACAAAAGAGATCGAAGTGGAAACTTGAAATTAGCAGAATAGAAATTTTAAACCAAAAGTTTGGAAATGGAAAATTAAATGACATTTAATTGATAATTAATTAATTATAATTATAAATTATGTGTTTTCTTCATAGCAGCAATATGAACTAGTTAGTGGTACTGAGGGTAACTTTTTGCTGTTGTGGAGTAGCACAGATTTTAAGTTTACTTTAGAGGTGTCTGCCAATCCTTTGTTTAGACTCGTCACCAAGTGTTTTCATAACAGATATATCATGGCAAAAGACAAGTCCATCTTCAAGAACAAAACATCTCTAAAACCATAATGCCTTTATCTGAAAACACATACTTTAATATCCATGTGAATGAGATTCCAGCCTTCAAAACTGGGCCCAAAAGTTATCCTTGCCATTTAGATAGATTCAAATCTCAAATAGGGTAATTGAGATATTCTTGGGTAACTATCTGTGCTCCAGGACACAGACAGGGAGTCTCAAAGGTTGGGTCAAGACTTACTTTATTGTCACCCTGCTCTGCAGGCTACTTTTCTCATACATTTTTTGAAGTTTGAACTTTGCTGTAAGCTTTGGCGTGGGTATTTCTTCAGAGGCCTGAGGTCTGTGCATTGGTTTTTCAGTTTTCTCCAAATTATTAGAATAGTTTAATTCATGTACTGAGATCCTTTTGACCAACCTGTGAGACAGCAAAAAATCATTGGTTCAGTCTTCGTCTTGGTAACCAACTTTGCTGAAGTAAAGCTCATAGCAGAGCACATGGAGTAAAATGACTTTTCTGCTCCTCAAACTCATTTGACCTAGCTACTGGGATTGACCAATAAAGTCCACCCTAAACGCTCTATAAATGGGTCATGTAGCTCAATATCAGAGGGCATAACTTCAAAACTGTAGTTGATAGAAAGAACTGCTCCTGGCGGACGGAATGCAGAGCAGGCCATGCCCTCCGCTTAGCAAAGTTCTCTCTTATGTACAGTCTATTAGACCCCTGTATGTACAGAAAGTGTACATAGATCTGGATCTGGCCCTTTGGTAGAATAAGGCAGCTATGTTGAGAGTTTCTATGCACATAATGCTCACTCCACTGGACAGATAATCTCTACCAGCACTCAATGTACTAGCATCAGCAGTTTCATTATTTATTGACTGTAACTGAGCAGGGTGGTGTCTGTGTTACATCAATCAAGAAAGTTACAAGAAAAAGTAATTCAATAAACAGTTGAAAATTATTTTCCCACAGATGTCAATTAAATACAAATTGCCCTGTGATACGAAAAAACAATTATATGTAGGATTTTAATCAACGCTACAAGTATTGGAAAGAGCAGAAAAGATATTGTCTCGACATTAAATACACATTACCACTGACACATAATAAGTGCAATTAATGAGAATGCATTATTTAATAATGTGCATAGATAAGAAGCCCATAATTTATAAACCCATGAGTTCTCACTGCAGGATAGTCATGATAGTATTGTTTAGAGTACAAATTACGCACACAGGCAACCTAGAAAACAATGCTGTATGAGATCTGGAAAATAGACAAGGCTGTTGATGAAAGAAGCACACTTGTAACTGTTACTATGCCTTTGAAAAGAAATAAAAAAATACATATAAATATTATATTGAGTGATAAATTAAATATATTTGGCCTGATCCAGATTTAATAAGAATTCCGCAATAAAATATGGAAATTCTGATTCACAATGCCACACATTAGAGAGCAGGGTGCAGGGTGCAGGGCACGCCCAACCACTCCCTGCGATTTCCTACGTGCGGATAGTGAATTCATGCCCTGGAGGCAACCTTAAATATTCCACACAAAACTCTATGGGCCTCATTTACTAAAGTCGCTCTTTGACAGCTATTAATCGCTAGACATCGCTGCGAATTTGCAGAAATTTTTTTCAAAAAATCGCGGCATTTACTATGTTGCGCTTTTTTGCAGCGATTAATAATCGCCGTCGATGTTGATCGATTTTAAAATGGACAAATCGACATGCTTATCTATCAATACAATACAATACATGTATAAATCAAAAATGAAATACAATACAAAAATATCAAAACAATATGTGAGAGAAATAAAGATGCTGGGTAAGTGTGTAGGCGCAGATGAATAAGGAGAGAGATAGACAGTCGAGAGAAAAAAGGTGGGAAGAGATGATGACAGGGAAGAGGGATGATGACAGGAGGAAGGAGTACCCTGCTCATAAAAGCTAACATGCTAAGTGAGAGAGGGTGAACAAACAGGAGACACAGGTGAAGATTGCGAGGACAAGTAAGCTTAAGTGGAGGAAGGGTAGGCTAGCCTGAACAAGTGGGTTTTAAGGGAGCATTTGAAGTATTGGAGTGTGCTGGATTGCCAGATAGGATGTGGTAGGTTGTACCAATGGAGAGGGGAAACCCGGGAGAAGTCTTGGATGCGGGAGTGAGAAGTAGTTATCAGGTTGGAGTTGAGGAGGCGGTCACCAGCGGAGCAGAGTGAACGGGAGGGAGTGTGGATGGAGATAAGGGAGGAGAGGTAGGTAGCGGTGAAGGAGGAGAGACTCTTGTAAGTTGTGGTGAGAAGCTTAAAGAGAATTCTGGAAGGGACAGGAAGCCAGTGTAGAGATTGACAGAGAGGGGAGGTTGAGGCAGTGCGTTGGGAGAGGAAGATGAGTCTGGCTGCAGCATTTAGTATAGATTGTAGGGGTGTGAGACGGATCAGAGGAAGGCCAGAGAGGAGAATGTTGCAGTAGTCCAGACGGGAGATAACAAGAGAGTGAATGAGCGTTTTAGTGGTGTCAGATGTCAAGAAGGGTCTGATGTGAGCAATGCTGCGAGGGAGTAGATGTGGGTGGTGAAGGAGAAAAGGAGTCCAGGATGACGCCCAGGCAGCGGGCTTGGGTGGAGGAGGAGAAGGTGGAGTCGGCAATAGTAATAGAGATAGTAGGGGTAGAGGGGATACATGAAGGAGGAAAGACTACGATTTCCGTTTTGTCCATGTTAAGCTTCAGAAAAAGCTTGGACATCCATAAGGAGATGGCTGAGATGCAATCTGACACTTCTTACAGAAGTTCGGGGGGAGAGGTCAGGGGGAGGAAAGACTACGATTTCCGTTTTGTCCATGTTAAGCTTCAGAAAAAGCTTGGACATCCATAAGGAGATGGCTGAGATGCAATCTGACACTTCTTACAGAGTGTCGTTAGCATAGAGGTGGTAGTGAAAGCCAAAGGAGCTGATGAGGTCACCCAGAGAGGGGGTGTAGAGTGAGAATAGAAGAGGACCAAGGACCAAGGACTAAGCCCTGGGAGATGCCAATGGCAAGAGGAGTAGTGGGGGAGGAGGAGCTAGGGGTTACTACAGCGTTCCAAGACATAGGAGGAGAACCAGGAGTGGACAGTGCCAAAGAGACCGAGGGAGTGAAGGGTGTGGAGCAGGAGAGGGTGATCAACGGTATCAAAGGCTGCCGATAGATCCAGGAGGATGAGCAGGGAGAAGTGGCCCTTTGACTTGACAGAAAGGAGATAATTTGTGACCTCAGTCAGGGCAGTTTCAGTGGAGTGCAAGGGGTGGAACCCAGATTGGAGAGGGTCCAGGATGGAGTGGTCAGCAAGGTAGACGATTGGACGCTTGTAAACAAGCTGTCGGTAGTTGGAGGGTGAAGTGGGGTCAAGGTTAGGTTTTTTAAGGATGGGGAGACAAGAGCGTGTTTAAAGGGGGAGGGGAAGAAGCCAGAGGAGAGGGATAACTTAAAGAGGTAGGCAAGATGAGAGCAGGTGGAGAGAGAGAGATACCGGAGAAGATTAGAGGGGATGGGATCAAGTGGGCACATTGACGGAGGTGATTACAAAATAAGTGAGTGGATTTCTTCAGCTGAGGTAGGGATGAAGGTAGACATTGGTGGGTGGCTAGGCAGGGGATCAGAGGGTGGAGACTGCGATGCAGGAGAGGTGATGGTAGAGGAGATGGAACTCCTGATGGAGTCAATCTTGGAAGTAAATAAGGTGGGAAAGTCAGTGGCAGAAATGGAGAGAGGGAGGGGGGGAGAGAAGAGAGTTGAAGGTGGCAAAGAGGCGGCGGGGTTAGATGATTGGGAGAGGATGAGGGACTTGAAGAAGGATTGCTTGGTGAGTGCGAGGGCAAAGCTAAAAGAGGAGAGTATGAACTTGAAGTGGAGAAAGTCTGTAAGGGAACAGGACTTCCTCCAGATGCGCTCCCCAGCACGGGAGCATTTCTTTAGGAACCGAGTGAGAGGGGAGTGCCAGGGTTGTGGATTGTTGCGGTGAAGGGAGACAGAGGAAGGAGGGCAGGTAGCATCAAGGGCAGAGGAGAGGGCATTATTGTAGAGAGAGGTGCCTAGATTGGGGCAGGACATGGTGGAAATGGGTGCGAGGAGGGGATCAAGGGATGAGGTAAAAGCCGCAACATCAAGGGTACTGAGGTTTTCTCGGAAAAGAATACGTTTGGGTGACGGTGAAGGAGAGGTGGAGGAAGAGAGGGAGAAGGAGATAAGATGATGATCAGAGAGGGGGAAGGGAGAGATGGACAAAATCAGACAGGGAGCATGATAGTGAGAATACGAGCTCAAGGGAGTGGCCCAGGTTGTGGGTGGCTGCTGAAGTCCACTGTGATAGGCCAAGGGAGGAGGAGAGGGAAAGAAGTTTTGTGGTGCTGGGGTCTGAGGGATTGTAAACAGGGATGTCGAAGTCACCTAGGATAAGGGTGGGGAGGTCAGAAGACAAAAAGTGGGGGAGCCAGGCTCCAAAGTTATCAATGAATTTGGAGGAGTTCTTCTGGAAATGTAGAATGGAGATGCTTGTCAGCTTGCTAGAAGAGGATGGTCCGGTGCTTTAAGATGGTCTTCGGCCTCTTCTGGCACTTGACACGACGTCCTCCTTCTTCCAATTCTGGGGCGCAACTACTAACGACCAATGAAGTTAGGCCTTACCAGGATGAAGATACACTTAAGAAGCTCCAGCTTATTAAGTGCGGTAATTAAGAATGAACCTACTATGCAGGGGTAGTAGGTAATTTCACAATCTATGTACCTCTTAGGTATGTAGATTGACTATGTGCGCTCTTTAAAGACTGCACATAGTTGGTTAAGTAGTTAAGTAGGTGGGGGGAGGTATGGTAAGGAGCTGGGGAGGAAGCAGCAAGGGACCCTCTATGCATATTTTCCTTCTTAAGACGGAAAATACGCACGGTTACTTAAATAAGCCTAAGGCACTCTTAAGTGCCATTAGTCTCCTAAAAACGGGGACGGGTTGTGGAGCAGGATGGACAAGCTGCAAATGAAGACAGCTACAGCAAAAGCCTTACAAAGCATAACAAAGGAAATAAATGTGTATGGATTCCAGACCTTAGGCTTTCATTACCTGCAAAGGGTTCATCCAAAAAAATTCAAAATTAACATTTTCTTTATAATTATGTTTATCCAATTCAATTTGAGCTCCTGAAAATCTGTGCATATAAATGGTAGCAACTGGTAAAGTTATTCATTATTTTTCTTTAACCCCTTGAATTAAACTTAAAAGTCTGCCCTTCTAGAAATTTTTTCTTGCCTAAGCTACTCCATTTATTTACAAACACAGGGGCAGATCCAGAACAACGCTTGTGAGCGAATTTACGCGTGAAATCGCGTTTTGGTAGGAACTGCGCATGTGCACCATAGAAAATATGCTCCGTAATGTAGCGTAAATGTGAACATATGGCCCATTTACGTATTTATCGCGTAAATCCGTACGTGTGGGCGTGCCAATTTTACGTGTGTCAAAAATACGTCTGAAATACGCTATGTAGGCGGGGGTTTGTATTTAAAGTGTACAGTATGGGCATGCTTAGCTGCGTAAATACGTGTTGCACATCCGTACGTGAGCGGATGACATCGATTACGTGAGCAAAAGTTAAGGCAGGGTTTGGAGAACTCGGACAAAATACGTACATTCAAGGGGTGTGCCAAGGGGAGTGTATAGAAGGTACGTACGCGTAAATAGACTACACTAGTAAACGGATTGCAAGCGGAGTTCTGGATCTACCCCACAAAATGGAAGTTGCTCAATCAATTTATAGGTAAATGCAAACAGGTGCATGAAAGGCCGGAGGGTAATCTGCTTGCAACAGAAACACAGGAAAGAAAATGCCTCAGCAACACTGCTCCATTTATTTTATCAACTTTAGAAGGAAACCAGCAAAAGATCTTTTTGCTGATGATCTTCTTTTCTTCCTCTCAGACACACAGGGTTCAGTCGCAGCCCTTCTTCAAACAGTTAACACATTTGGCCTGTTTTCTGGGCTTATGATTAATTGGGATACATAATACCCATGAGGGGTGCAGCTCCGGAGACTCCCTTAACTATCTGTACGCGAAAATGGACCTCTCAATTCAAGTACCTGGCTATTATAACCTTTAATGATATGACTAAGTTCTGTTCCCTGAATTTGATACCCCTAATCAATATATTAGAGTCTAGAATGAAAACTTGGAGTAAACTGCCTCTTACAGTTATGGGTAGAGTTAAGTTGCCTAAAATTACTGTACAGCCCAAGCTGCTATATGTGTTCCTCCAGTCACCTGTGCCACTACAGTATTAACTGTTTTGCAAACTCAACTCGCTAATTACCTCTTTTGTCTGGGGAAGGGGAAGGAGCAAGTGGGCCTGAATTAGCAGAGAAAATTTCTGTAGATCTAGAATGAGGGTATGGTACTCCCTAAGCTCTTATTATATTATTCTGCTACTCAACTATCGCATTTGAAGGACGGAGACCTTCATTGAGCTCTGGTCAAACAGGCAGGCTTTCATCATAATCCATCACAGCTCTGGTCAAACAGGCAGGCTTTCATCATAATCCATCACAGGCCTTGATGGCTGGTCCATACCCTCGCAATTCAGCACCTATTATTTTATAAGTAAAAAAGGTTTGGTCCTGGACGCATGCTGTATTGGGGGGCAGTGAAGTGGACTCTGCTATTCCGTTGTGGTACAACTCCTCTTTTACTGTTTTAAGACGTTTTGAAGGCCCCGGTGTCTGGCGTAGGTGTGAGATAAATACCTTTCATCAAATATTTGAAGGAACTGCTCTCAAATCTTTCAACAATTACAAACCGAATTTTCTCACCCTGACTCAATATTGTTTAATTATCTGAGATAAAAACATGCATTAAATTTTTTATTTTATTCCACTTTTCCTGGATTGAGTGTCTCTCCAGTTAGATCATTATTGATTGATAATGGAGAAGATCATGTAATTTCTGGAACATACTCCCATCTTGTGGCGGCGGTGCACGAGGCATCTCTGGATCGTCTCTGGGAACAATGGGAAGCAGAGCTTGGTTTGTTTGATGAGGAAGACTGGGAGGTAATATCGAGTAGTTCTTATAAACCTACAGCTAGCGTTAGATTCCAGCAAATCCAACTTTGCATCATCCATTTGGCCTATTTCACGCCAGATAGACTGGCTAGGATACATGTTTCCCATCCTGATATTTGTCTGAAGTGTGGGGGGAGGGAATGCCCACTTTTTACATTTACTTTGGTCATGTACTTATATACAGAGGTTTTGGGTGTTACCAATTGCATAGGCAGAATGGGAATAACCCTACCAATCATGAATCCCAAGTGGTGCATATTTGGTTTGGGTCTTGAAGATTTGTTTAATCAATATAAGCAATCTTATATAAAGTTTGTGTATGTGGGTTAGATAATGCAATTGCTAGGTCTTGGTGTGCCCCTGTTCCACCCTTATTTAGAGACTGGATCTGCCTAGTGAACACTTCACTGTCTAATGAAAAATGTACGTATTCTAGTAGGGGATGGCCACAAAAATGCAACAAAATTTGGGATACTTGGCTTGACTCTATTACGGGAACTCTCCTTCTGATAATCCAGCTGTATAATCGGTATCAAATACTTATCTCATGTGAATGTATATGAATATATGTATGCACAACTGTTTGTATATATATATTTAT
>WWET01001738.1:134278-150068 GCA_011038615.1 Limnodynastes dumerilii | reverse complement strand
GGTCGGCGCCTCTCCAGCCTGGTGCCGACCTGCGCCGCATCCCGTATTCAAATAAACAGAGCCAAAACGCTGTTAGTGAGGTCAAAGCATTAATATTGTATTTGCTAATTTACCCACATATTCCTCCACTGTTCATCTGCACAGCTAAGCATGTAGGTTTTATGATTAATGATCATGCTGAGTTATTTTACTAAACTCTAAGGGCCAGATTTACTAAGCTGCGAGTTTGAAAAAGTGGAGATGTTGCCCATAGCAACCAATCAGATTCTAGCTGATATTTTCTAGCATGTAGTAGGAAAGTGAGAGCTGCAATTTGATTGGTTGCTATGGGAAACATCTCCACTTTTCCAAACCCACAGTTTAATAAACCTGACTCTAAATGCTTATTAACTGCTGGTGTAAAACCTCGGTATGGGTCAAGCAAAGAAAATGTGCAGTAGATTTTCAAGTCATTTACACGTCATATGCGCTGAAAGATGAGAAGAAAACTAGTGTGCAAAATTCAAACATAAACTGCTTGAACCTATGTATTAAGATTCAAAAAGATTGTACTTCAAGAAAAGCATATCATATTGATTGCACAGTAACAAATGTGTGCAGAGCAGTCAGGATATTTTAACTGCCAAAAACATTGGTACTATACGTGTACATGTAATAAATAAGCATACAAGGACGGAATGATTTATTCCTTATTATACTATTTATTAGAGCTGCAGTGATTTGGGAGCCCCGCAGAAGGAAGCTGGTTCAAGTGTGTTTATACCAAAGAATATCATGACTGGCACAGTGGATATAGTCCTTGGCTTGCCTATTGCATAGATCCCAGATAAAATGCATCCAAAATCCATTACTGGATAGGCAGTATGAACCCCCCATGCTGGCACCTACAGAATCTATAGCCTTTCTGGTCTGGTCTTTAGGAATTCTCAATTACTTGTCTCCTTTGTACATCTCTGTTTTCTCTATTGTCTCTTTTACCACCCCTTTTTGTTCACAATACCATATTCTCTGTTGACATTTCCCCGCTTGATTCCTTCTTTGTTATAATTAGTGATTTCAGTTTAATTAATATTTAAATGTTGCTACAGATGCCAAATCTGAATCTGCAATTAATTTGAATTATTGTAAATTTCAACTGTCAAATTAATGTTGCACGTATTTCGTTCTGGGTTGTCACTTTCTCTTCCTCTTTCTCATGCCTCTTCTAGGTACACTGTAGGAAAGTTAGCTGGTAGAGTCTTTCCTCTTGATATTGCTAACAGGAACTCCTATGATCTTCTGTGAATATTAATGATGTTTACATGTCCTTTTATAAAAAAGAAAGTCATATAGTGCGTATATGACTCAATTTGTAACAATGCATAAATCTGAAAAATAAGTAAAAAAAAATAAAATAAATAAGAATAGACATATCCTTAAAAGATTACTAAAATGATTGTGTACTGTGTAAAGACAATGTAGCTTATGTATTGGTTACCATTTTTTTATATTGTTGCTGCTCATCTTTGTCTGGCAATTCTGAAGCATCTTAGAGAGAGAGAGTAAAATTAGACGCTTGCTGCAGCTGAAGCAACAAGGATCTATTGACGAATCTATCTAGCATATCATAACCACTTTAGAATTCTATAAGCAGCAATTACTGAATCAATAAAAATGTTGAAAAGTATCTGAGGTAGCAACCACTCTGCTCGGTGACTAAAATGAGAAACAACAAGTATTGATAATAAATCCTGTCTATGTTAAGAGACTAAGCCTATTTATTTAATAAACAATAAACAGGCATTCAAACATATGGGTATAGTTTTTACAATATGTGCAAAGCCCATACCTTCTCTGAATATTTACATATATAAATATGTATTCAAGGCTGTTGTTAGCTGCCATACTTATAATACATCTGGCTCATAAGGCAACAACAATCATGCATACATATGCATTAATACAAATATATAGCAAAGAAGTCTATACATACAATACACCATACACAGTGTTCTACTAAAAGACAAGCTTTACATTTCCTGCAAAGGCAATTCAGCAACATATGGTCTAGTCTGTGTGATTTATATAAAAAAAAGGATCTAAAAACCATCTGAGGATATTTGCAAATATAACAAACACCTAATTAAGAATGTAATATTGTTAAGGATATATTATAGCAGATCACCAAATTAATAACAAGACACAGCGTTTCATAAGAGTAACAACTTTCTATATTGACATAAATTAGCTTGTCATTTTATTGTGTATATCTTAAGAATAATGGAAAGAAAAGGCAATTGTCCTTTATAAGCTCATGATAAAGCTCATATAAATTACTAAAAAAACATGAAAAATAATTTGTGTTCAGTTCACACAAGAACAAATAATAGAGTCACTGACTGACAGCAGTCCTTTGCTAAACTGCTTTTGTTAACAGACCAGCGCTCTACAATCAATATTCACAAGCAAAACAGATCCACAGAAATAGTAACAAGTAGGGACAATAAAGTTAAGTACACACCATACAATCTTCTGGGGATCCAATTCCCAACCAGTGGGTTTACACAATCCTACAGGAGACTGAGGGCGCAGATGTAGCACCAGATCAGATATATGTGTATACACCTTACCAATTTAATTGCCAATCTCTAATCTGCATCTGCTGTAACCATCTGCTAAAATAATACTCTTCCAGTCTTTGGCTGTACAGTGGCCGCTCACAGACAGGTGTACATAATGCACCAAAAAGGAATTTCACAAACCAGTCGTAGGTGTATACATTCTTTTGTATCGGTCTGGTAATTTGTGATCGGGTCTACTGATTTTTAAGAAGGTCTAAAAATCTTTGGTCCACATCGCAGTGGTTCCTAAATTCAAGGAACTTCTAAAAAATATCTGCCTGCAACTCCTCTGTGAGTCCAGTGACGATTAGCACATGAGACTCACAGGGAGAGAGGCTGTGCTACACTGACAGTTTAGCACGGCCTCTGACTCTGCAGCTCATCTGTGGTCTTGGGCTCTCCAGTGCACAGCAGTTGCAGAGAGAGAGTTGCTCCCTGCAGCTGCTGTAAGTTTGGTTCCAGCCTCTCTACCTCCATCTCCTATATGCTGAATTGCCTGGCCCCCTGAAGGGTGTACATTTTGGGATCCGCTGCCTTAAGCCATTTACCTAACCTTCTCATCATTCATTAACACATTGGAATAAATTATGCCCATCTGATATGAATGAAGTAACTCAAGTGTGCAGAAATTTACTAAGGTACATTAGAAGATTGGAACATAGAAAGAGGAAATGCTTATACTATACATTGACTTAGAAGGGCATTCCCATTTACTTACTCTACCTAGCCCCTCTGTCAGAAGTGCCATTCCTCATAAGTCTGGATTGGTCAGACTGAATTCCTATCTGTTAACATGGATGCATGCATCCTCACTTATTGCATTGGGTAATATAAAAGCATCTAAAAGCATTTTGTCACACTTGTGACTTACATGTAAGCTTATCTATATCATCTGTGGCACTCCAGGTGTTGAGAAACTAGAAGTGCCTGCTTGATCCAACAGCATAGGCATTGCTGATGACACGCTGCAGGAGAAATCCTAGCACACTGTGATGTTCCCTGTCTGGGTTTCAAGTGTCTGGTTTCCCTCAGCTGTTAGTTAATCAAGTAGCCCTGCCTAAGTACTGCAGCTGATTGGTAGGTTGGACTTTAAATAGCCTGAGCCTGGGAAGCCTCATTGTTGGCTATAGTGTCTGGTGTTCCTGCGTTTGCCTGCATTCTGATCGTGTTCTCCTTGTGCTTCTGCCTTGGATCGTGTTGTGTTTCTGCCCTGTGTTCTCCTGATGTTACTCTTGTTTGCCCTGTCTTGTTGTCTGCCCTGAGTGTGTCTGCAGTATGCGGTGTGAGTAGCTTACTTCTCACACTGGCTGCTGTGGTCTCTGACCGGTACAGTGCTTCGTACTCTGCTGAGTTACTGTGAGTTTTCCACCTCTCACCTCCTGTACCTGCCATTAAGCTTCTCCATCTGCTCTGCTATTGTGTGTCTGTGTTTGTCATCTCGCAGCGTGCGGGGCCCGAGTCCCGGGTCCCTTCCGTTGTTATACCTTTCCTTGTGTCTCTCCTGTGAATTACTCTCTGGTGTTTACCATCTCCACTGTGTTCCATCTCCAGTATGTGTGTGTGCGTGAGCGCGAGTCAGCCCATCAGACTCCGCTCTCCTGCCTGTGGTGTGCTTTTTACCATCTCTATAGCCTCTGATTACAGTCTTCCCATACTCCTGCTGTCTCTTGCTATTGCCATCCTGCAGTTACTCAGGTGCTCCTGGGAGGCCCTGTCTGTCATCTGTTCCACACCTGTGGATCCCATACCTTTCTGGGCTATACTGTTATATATCAGTGATCTCTGCTTAGTGGGTGTGGGTTCTAGACTGACATCTTGTATGCTTGGGTTCCTGCCGGCTATCTTGTATGCCCAAGTTCATGTTTGTATACTTGTGCTCCTAAGCTCATGTCTATTGTCTGGTGAGCAAAGGTTCCTGCCGCAACCTATCAGCCAAGCCTATTCCCACCATCAGGGGCTCTAGTGAATACCTGACCCTTGTTTAGACTCTGCGCCACAATGAGAACCTCCCCTGGAGACTGTAACAAAAGGCACTTGTAGTCTAACAACACTTGGATTGCCGTGGTTGCTTATGCTTTCTTTATTGTATATCACACATGTAGTGTGTTTACTATATGTTTACATATTCTGCTACATGAGTTACCACTAACTTACCTGTGTAGAAGCTTGTCAGCACTTAACACATTCGCTGAACTAATGTAGATCATAACATTAGAATCAGAGGATTTTATAAACCTACAGAAAAAAGTAGATTGGTAGTTTACTAAAACAATACCTAATGTACGACATCGCAACCAAAGGTGATTTTAACATTCATATCTATATTTATCTATATACATATAGATAAATGCTATACTGCTCCCCACCGTTATACGCATGTGCAGTAGTATCCGCTGAGAGAGCGCATGATGCTGCAAAGGAATAATGGACTGGTTTAACTCCTAGTTAATAATTCTCTTAATGACATATTATGACAATAATTATATGACAATAATATTTACACCTTCCAATAGAAGTTGCACACATAGGGCCTGATACAGACTTAGCGACGGAAGGGGGACTTATGCAAGTGTTTTGTGTATCGGCGCATGCGCACACCAGTTGTTATGTGTCATCAGTCCTTCCATACAGAACTTTATTCCATACGGAATCCACATACCTAAACCCCACCAGACAGAGTTAGGCATTTAAAAGGGCTGAGGAAGAAGATCAGCAGATCCATGCAGAGAAATCAAGGTAGAGTTCTGGACATGTAGGTGACAGGCGTGTGCTCTCCCCTCTATCGTGCCAAAAAAACAGATCTGTATCAGGTCCATAATCTCTGTTTCTGTTGACAACATTGCTATAATCCCTGTTCGTCAAGATTGCTGCCAAGGTGTTATCCTTGAGTTTGCACTGTTCTTTAAGCTCCATAGACAATCTGTAGCTAAATCCTGTTACAAATATCGAAATAACATTTGCAAAATATGCACATATCTCACACAAAAAACTGCGAAATCCGTTATTCATGCCCTAATCATATCCTACATTATTATTATTACTACTATTATTATTATTATCTTTATTAGATTCAGCAGCAAACAAAAAAAACAGCACTGGATTGCAATATACATTTACAATTAACTAATAATACAAATAAATATAAAAACAAAAAAATTGCCTGCAATGATTAAATCACAACAACACTGTGCATAGATACAATAACATTTATTTCTGTAAGATACAATTACAAGTAAAATAGAATAAAAAGCTATAATAAAATTCAGACAGCTTAAGACAGGTTCAAACTAGAATCTATAAGGTTCTGAATCAGGGTAATTAGATCAGTGAATATTAATATATTGTGAGTGACTAAGATAAAATGTCCATCAATAGATAGTAGTAGCAGCCATATGGAAGTCTTTGAGATAATTTATAGAGTAATTTAATTTCATTCTCAAGCAATAGAGAGCAAACGTAATGAGGGTTTGCATTGAAGATGTAGGGTCGTATTCAGAGATCCGTGTTTAGATCGGGCCACAAATATACGCACGGACGGAGCACGGAACACCCACCAAAACCCCAGTCACTCCTTTTGCTAATCCATGCTCTCGGACACTTACGCCTCCATAGATCATCTGTAACTTTCTGTGTGCTGTTCCGTGAGTATATGTCCCCCGTCCGTGCGTATTTTTATAATCGCGCCCACTTTTCATCATTTAAATGTCCCCCCACCCATTTATATGTAAATTCTTCCATGCATATTTTTACGTGGCAGATCCGGACGTATGTGACATCATGCGATTCATAAGTCCGTCGGTGAGGCATTTCCGAAATCCGTTATCGCAAGCCCACTATATTAAAGTGGTGGGTGGGACTGGACTGGCTTGCAAAATACTCTTCTAGAGTTGATGCACTCTGTCATTCTCTTTTTTGGTTGTCTGTACATAACCAAATAAAATGCTAAATACTCTTACTAACATACAAAACCATCTGCAAGACTTCACTCACTTTATTTTAACTTCTCTGCCTCAAGATATACCTCATCTCCTTCTCTTAGATCTTTACAGGATTTTCAACTCTCTTGTACACCTAATAAATGCACTGATCCCAAAATACAGGATTTCTTCTTCTGAGCTGCAACCACTCCTTAAAAATAACCTTCCTCAGCCATTAAGACTATGTTCTACTCTTTGAACTTTCAAGCACTTCCTTTAAACTCACCTCTTCAGACAAGCTTACCAAATTCCTCAGCTTCTTTCTAAACCTTCCTCTATCTTATTTATAACCAATTTGCTATCCAACTTTCTTTTCTTTTATATGATTTACCCAAACATGCACATTTTCTCTTTCCATAATAAAATTAAAATCTCTATGTAGCAGAACTGAATGTAAATTTACGTTCCCTTCCTGTAGCCTAACCCTAAGTCTCTCCTTCTAGGCTCCATCACCTTCTTGCAGCTTAACCCTAAAACTACCCTGCTTCAATACCAGTTGCAGTCCCCGGTTAGAAAGTTTTATTTCCGAAATAGGGGCATCCGAAAGTTCCTTTTCGAATGTCCCTATTTCGAATACCCCCCAGTTTAGAATTTTTTTTTCAGAATGGGTGAGTATGCCGATCGGCATACTCACCTATTCTGATTTGGAAACACTGCTGCCGCCACTACCACAGGGAAGGGTGTGTAACCTCTCCAGGGTGTGGGGAAGGGAGGGTTAGGGTCAGACTGCAGGGGAGGGAGGGTTATGGTCAGGCTGCGGGAGAGGCAGAGTTAGGGTCAGGCTGCGGGAGATAGTGGGTTAGGGTCAGGCTGCAGGGAAGGGAGGGTAAGGGTCAGGCTGTGGGGAAGGGAAGGTTAGGGTTAGGGTAATGAGAGGGGAGGGTTAGGATTAGAATTAGGGGAATGTTTGGGGTCCTTTTTTCCCTTACCTTTCGGAGCACTGAAAGTTCGGTGCTCCGTGGACTGATTGCTATGCCTCATCGAGGCATATGCAATCGAAATCCCAGTCAGTCCGAAACTGGCTGCTAGAAAACGGCCCTATCAAAATAGGGCCGTTCTTTCCATGGACCCACACACCTTCAATACATCCTCTCCCCTCAGCCTAACCCCAAGACTACGCTGCTCCTCTACAATCCCTCCCTGCAGACAAAGTGCTCTCACCTGTTGGGAACTGTCGAGATCAGTCGGGAACAGTTGGGTGCTACGGCGGGTCTGCGGTGTGACTTTCACATTGATGACATTTTTTAAATAGACACAGTCGACAATTAGCTGTTGGCTGTGTCTATTTGAAAATGCCATTTTTGGAGCGGCACACGGAACCCATTCGAAATGTATAAGTACCCTGCCATATGGACTATTTGATCGACCGTAATGGTCTCAGAATATAGGCAAGGGACATTCCCATTCATCAGACAAAGGATAGTTATTACCAGCAACTGTCATTATGATTGTTACAAATCATTCTCGGGAAGTTTCAGTAAAATTCAGTTTGACATGAGTTGTTATTTGTAAGCAGCCAGTCTCAACAAGCCCTTGCTAGATTATGTAACCATGTTCTTTTCAAGTAACCTGAAGGTAAAATTATATAACAAGCAAATGACATTTAAAAAATCTCATCAAGCTATAGGCAAAGCTCAATAAAACTTGTTTGTGATGGAATATCTGTTATTCTCTTACACAATCAGTAAACGTTATCTTTCAGAAAATTGTGTCACTGTAACATAGAAGTCAGTAATAGACATTATTCCTGTGGTTTAGACATTATTTTATTAGATTAAGATAGGGATATGGTTGCAAATTTGCCTTCTTTCTCAATGCATCATGTTTCATGTACACTGTATCATTTGGGCAAGTGTTGAACATTAGCTGGAGTTGGTAAAAAAACAACTCCCTGCAGAAAGTTAATAGCGGCAGCCAGGGCCGCCACCAGAAATGGTTGTGTCTGGGACATTGCCTGATGGGCAACCTGGTACAGCTCCCAGCAGCAAGTATCAGTGGTAGGATACACCCGATACCTGCTGCTGGAATGTTAATGTGAGTATCCCGACAGTAGGCCCTTGATGGTAGCCCTCAACCCCAACAACATAACTTACCTCACCTAAGGTTATGTCATAGGACAGTTGGCATGGAGGATTAGCAAGCAACTAAAAAAGCCATCAAAAGACAAGTAAGAACAAAAATAGGTTTTATGAAATGAGGGCAAAAAAATATGAATTTTGTTATTAAAGCTTTTAATGACATAGAAACATAGAAAGGGACAGCAGATAAGAGCCACATGGCCCATTTAGTCTGCCCATTTGTTTATTCAAACCTATACTGACCCTAGACCCTATTTAATATTTATATTTATCCCAAGCATGTTTAATTTGTTCTACTGTGTTGGCCTCAACCACCTCAGATGGGAGAATATTCCACTTATCTATCACCCTTTCAGTGAAGTAATTTTTCCGCACATTTCCTTTGAATCTACCACCCTCCAGTTTATATCCATGCCCTCGTGTTCTATTACACCTTTTCTTTTGAAAAATGGTACCCTCCTATCCATGCCCTTGTGTTCTATTACACCTTTTCTTTTGAAAAATGCCCCCTCCTCTAGCTGGTCACAACCCTTGATGTATTTGAACGCTGCTATCATGTCCCCCCTCTCCCTTCTCTGCTCCAAGCTATATATGTTTAGTTCCTCTAGCCTTTCTTGGTATGATTTTTTACAAAGGCCATGGACCATTTTAGTTGCTCTTCTTTGCACAGTCTCTAATGTATTTATGTCTTTCTGGAGATATGGCCTCCAGAACTGAACGCAGTATTCTAGATGAGGGCGTACCAATGATTTATAAAGGGGTATCACTACTTCTCTCTGACACTTAATATATGGTTATTTTTTTTCTTTTTCAAATAATAAAAGTTATAGGTGAAAAAAATGATAATGTGCCATAACAGTCTTATATGTGATGTGAGGTTTTTTTTTTTAAAAAAGGAAATCAGCATGGATTACAAGTAGAGGTAAAGAAGTCGAGAAGAGGTAAGGAAGAGTGTAGACTGATACAAGCAACAAAAAATTATAATCATAGTGAAAATTTGTTATATTAACAATACATCAGATAATTTGATATATTGAAAAACACAACCCCCCAATAAAACACAATGTGTTAACAGAGGCTGATCATATATTTACAAATATGTGTAACGGACAAGTCTGCGTTTTATGTTACAGATAGACAGTATAGTCTGTAACTGGTTTATGGCAGTGTTGCTGAGGCATTTTCTTTTCTATGTTTCTGTTGCAAGCAGATTAACCCCTGCCTTTCACGCACCTGTTTGCATTTACCTATAAATTGATTGAGCAACTTGTAATATATTCTGGGATATCAACTGATTTATGGCATATTCCTAAAATCCATCTCCTAGACAACAGTACCCTTATTGTCACACTCATCACAAACAAGCAGAGCAGACAACAATACCTTTTTCCTATGCTCACTGGTGGTGATGGTGGTGGTAAGCCTGCTTTTGTATACATATAACATACTCACCTTTAATAAATAGCTCATTATTGCACCTTAATTGTAAATTGTAACATGATTGTACTTACACGTATGTAAATAGATTATACTACATAAAGGACTGCAATACAGAGAAATTCGTTTTAATGTATATAAATATCACAATGCCAGTTATAAATTGGCTTATCCTGCCAGCTTGGCATGATTCCTGGAAAGTTTGTATCATCAAAGTTATATCATCTGCATAAAGCCAGGAATAAATAGTTGAACTATATAAATTGTGTCAACATATTGGGTCATGGGTATTTGAATGACTTTGCAATCATATGGAGAAGATTGCATTTATGACTCTATGTGATTAGAGAATATTCTGAAGGTCAGCCCCCTCCAAACAAGTTTTGCCGCTCACTCACAATCTTTACTAGGTAAAGCTTTATAAAGCTGCTGTGACTGTCACCTCATTCAGTAGGAAAGTATGGCTGGTATGTAGAACACGCTAATCAGGTCTTAGTTGTGTGAAACACTGGTCCTCATATATAAATATAAAACACGGATAAAAGTATTGATAATATTGTTCCAGTGGTGCTGCAGACTGACCGGTACCAAAATCTGTCTATAAGACAAGAGTAACTTGGTCCTATAATGTCATGGATGGGATTATTCTACCAGCAAAAATAGGAACTATTTTTAAAGAAAACTTTTGTTTTACTAATTTCAAACAAGTGACTTCCATTATTTTACTAGTCCCATCCCATGTCACTCATGGAGGAATCCTAGTTCATAAAGTGATATCTTCTTTCTTAGTATTAAGTCTCTTTTACCCTCACAGTACATACACAATTTTATTGTGTTCTCTTCTCTGCAACTTAAAGTTTTCAGGTTGTGTTACATATTAGCCGACTCAGTCTCCCAAAAGGAGGCATGACAGGACATGGCCTTTTCACTCACCTGGAAGCCATTGTGATATAAAACATCAGAAAATTAAAGGAATTAACAAGGGCTATTGGAAAGATTTGCAGGTTGACAAAAATAAAACAAAAAAACTGTTGTTTCATTTTGAAAACATTTTAGTTTTATTACACCAATTCTTTTAAGATAAAATTATTCTCAAGGATAATTCTGCCAATTAAATATTTATTGTGAGTATTTAATCATTACAAAAAGTTACATTCTATTACTATAGCAGATCTCTGTGGCTTCTTTCCATAAAAGGATGAGTAAAATCTGCCAATATTATTGAATATGCCCCTATATGAAGGCAGACTTGTGTAACATTATTACCAAATAATAACATTTTCAGGAGCTTATCAAAACAAAAGATATACACAGATAACACTGTTATCACTAAACTAGGGATGATTCAGAGAGAATTTACAGGGCAAAATTTATTGTACTGTATTGCATGAAGATAATGGACTGGATTCACACTTGCTTGTGTGAGCCGTAGGTGCGGATATACATGTATCCGCACCTACTTCTCCGGTCCCCTCCCCAACCCCCTGTTCTTAGGTACCTTATGGTACTTACGAGTGCCATAGGGCTACCTTATCTAACCGTGTGGAGTTTCCAGTTTACATGGACCTTTCCTTTCCCTGCATCCCCCCTTCCCCACCTAATCTAAATCCCTCCCCCCTCCCACTTCTGCCTGATGGGCAACCTGGTACAGCTCCCAGCAGCAAGTATCAGTGGTAGGATACAGCCTCCCAGCAGCAAGTATCAGTGGTAGGACACACCCGATACCTGCTGCTGGAATGTTAATGTGAGTATCCCGACAGTAGGCCCTTGATGGCAGCCGTCAGCCCAAACAACATAACTTACCTCACCAAAGGTTATGTAGTAGGTCATTTCATAAAAATACGCACCTAAGTAGCAGAAGCTTTCTATGTGTGAATACAGGCCATGTACATAGCTTTAGCTTCTAGCTCACAAATAATTAACGGTTTTATTATTGCAATATAAAGTTCATCTGTTAACTGCAATTTGTTTTAAATATTCCACCATGATTTTGCCATAAACAGATTTGCTTACTTCCTAATTTGCTTGTTTCTTTATTTCTTGCTGTTGCCCTGAGCTCTAAAACAGTGTGCCATTCCAAGGGTTACAGTATGGAAAGATGACCTGTTCTTTATGAATGGTCAACTCTAAAGATACTAGGACAGCCCAAAAAAGTATTGTTTAACAGTTATCCTGTCCCAGCACTAATAATGTGGCACAGAAAATCTCTATAGAGAGTCCCGAGAATCTGTATAAATAAAATCATAAATTCATTCACCATGACTTCAGAAGACTACACTAAAACTTTTAACATTACATCAGATAAAATGCCAAAACCCCTAATTCCTAGTCTAAAAAGATTAATCTTTTTTTCACAAACTGCCTGGAACATTACATCATTGTGTATTTCATAAGGATAACTATTTTTTTTTTTAAATGAATGTGAACAGTAAAGCTTTCTAAACACAAAGCTTTCACGATATGCAGAATAAGTTCTTACAATAAAATTCAGTATCTATGAAATAGAAATATACCCCAGTTTTACAGCAACATATTGTAAAAGAAAAAAAAAAAGATCAAAGATTGTGAGCTTAGAAGTTTCTCTGATATAATAAATCATATAAATAATAAAATGATAAATGTTGATGAAATGCTAGCAGTTACTACTTTAGCAAGAGGTATGATCGCAAAAGGTAACCAAGACATTATAACTATATACTAAAAGAACAATAAAATAAGTTAAGGATATACCTCACTTTATAGTTGTCATTCAGCAAAAGGTAACACAGGGCAATATACAGAAATCCATATACAGAATTAATAAATTCAGGCTATTTCCATACAAAGTGTGCATGTACAGTACAAAGGAACTCTGTACAAGATACGCATGGTGGGTGGGCATGCCTCCTAAACTATACAGTATGGGCATGGCTAAACCCTTAGGTACAATTCAGTAGTAAGCACAGTAGGGTTACTGTATGTAACAAGGTAGGATCCTGGGCACCATCCACATATAGGTGACTAGGGGAGAGTGGCCTGTTCTCCTGCATGCAGGATGTTGGATACCAAAATCTGTATATTTGCCTGTGCAATGGAGGCTAACACATCAATTTAACTCTTAACTCTGGATCCAGCCCTAAGACTAAATAAATAGTATAATAAATACAAAACAAAAACCTCCAAAGGCTAAAATGAAAAAAAAAAAATTAAGGCTATCCCTCAGCTTATAGTACAGTATATATAAATTTAATTGTCTAACTATATAGCTGTGGAAACATAAAATCACAAACAATTTCTGTTTAATGTATATATTATAATACTGCTTTACATACATAAGGTATCGAATCCTCAGATCAGAAATTGCTGTGTTTGGATAATAAAGCATAAACATAGGGCAGCACAGTGGCTAAAGTGGAAGAACTTCAACCTCAAAGTACTGAAGTCATGAGATCAATTCTAGCATCATTGTCTAACATAGGCATTAAATAGACGTTTTTAAGGTGTGAGAAATGTCTTCAGATATTGAATCTACAGAAAAAATTTTATTCATAGAATAATTCATTTCCCTTTTGCTGATTGTTTGGTACTTGTTGTGAAGTGGTCTTTTTACAAATGTAAGCAAGTAGCATTCATTTGTTAAAGTAAAATCTAGAACACATAATTTTGAATTGCCTCCAAAGGAATATGAGAAGGCAGGTGCACTCCGCAGCTAACCCTAACGTAGAAACAATTGGACGGAACTTTGTTGGAAAATGGGATACATGGCATCAACTAACACTATGGGCCCGATTCAATTAGGTTTGCGCACCGCGATAGACAGGAAAAAGCTTGCAGTGCCTTTTTTCCCGTCTATTACGGTAGACGATTTTTATCTCGGGCCCTTAGTTAGAAATGAAAAAGAAACAAATGTTTTGTGACAAGTGGTCTCTTAACTACATTTTGTCATTGCCAGCATCAGGTCAAGTTTACCAAACAGACTATGGGCTTAATCCAGACTTAAGTAAGTGCTTGAAATCAGTTACTCCTTGGCTAAACCATGTTTATTTCAGGGGGAAGTCAAGTTAATTGTATTCTTTGCATGCAGGGATATATCTTTGCTTTTGCTTACTGCACACAGTTTTACTTATTTTTACACTGTTATTTAGACTTGGGATAGGAAACATCACCTCTCAACTCTAATACTGTTTGCAACAGATGAAATATGACTCCCCTGCAATCAACATGGTTTAGCCCAAGAGTAACTAATTTGAAGCTTACTTAAGTCTGGATCCAGTCCTATATCTCAAATATTATTTTGAAGGTTTTTTTTAAATTGTGTTTATTTTTATATTATTCAATAAGTTGCATAAAATTACCCAAAGCAGCTACTGTGAAAGAGAAGAAAGGGGAAATACAAACCCCAGACAGTACCAAGTCACTTAACTAACTGAAAGGGGCCTATCAAAAAATGGCATGACAGAAACATTTTAGAATGAAATAATTTTCCATTCAATCACAGCTCACGCAAAAAAAACCCCACACACACATGCAATGAGACACAACGGAACTTATATTAGCCCTTTAGGCAAGTTCATACATGCTTAAAAACGATTCTCTCATAATGTGTCTGCTTGTCTCGTACCTTCCCAAATATCTACAAAACAAATCACCTACAATCATACACTTACTTCAATGCCTTGGTTGATAGCTAATTTGGCCATTCTCATTGTTATTGGACCCTAGGTATTTTAGATGTATCCAACACCTACATTTAATGCATAAAGTTGTCACTTTCAACATAATTTGTTTCAATACAGTTTTATTGATTTCATATATTCAATGTTACATCTTGTGAAAATGCTGTTCATTCATATTGTGTATCATTTGCATGGCTTTATTTCATATTAAGTTGATATTTTATGTATCCGTTTCTTAACATATAATGGTATGATGTTGAAGCAAAAAGAAATATGGTTTTGCCTGGCGTGCAGCCTTGAGAGTACAATGTTTGCGAATAAACTGGAATTTCTGACAGTTCAAGTAACATAGAAGAGGCAAGTGAGGGGACAGTGCATGTAGGCACTAGCACAGCCAGAAACTAAGAAGAGATCTGAAACACATACTTGTATCAGATACATGTATGGGCACATTCCAGATGCCGTAATGTTTTTAATATTTACTTCAATTTCCATGGCTAGGAATTTCCATGTACTGAGGCAAGATATAGAAAGTGCCCAAAATGTTTCTTTTCCTACTACATTCTAAGGAAAGGCTTTGCAGTGTGTCCTTATTCTCCCTTGAAACGCGGAGGTCGTTTTTCCTTAAATGCTAATAAGCCTTCAGTTCTATCCTTTGTTGGGATAACCTGTAAACAGAAAACAGAATAAATAATTATTTGAAGGAAAGCGAGAGAAAAGTACTATTTCAGACATCTTTCTTATACAAAGAAGAATACAGCACAATGTTAGTTTTTACACTGACAGGGTAAAGGATGAAGCCGACTGAAATACAGTCTAATATAAGTATAAATTCTTTATTTATGAAAAAGCTTAGGTACAGACCATAACAAGCATGTGGTGGCGGCACATATACACTTTGTTAATGCTACATAGTTTGGAAATAGCCAAATCCTACATGTTTACTTGCATAAAACAGTAGAAAAAACAGACAATCTACATAACATATTAATAATTCAACATAAGAAGAGAGGGGCAAAGGGGGGAATGGGATAGAAGAAGGA
>WWET01001738.1:105438-134231 GCA_011038615.1 Limnodynastes dumerilii | reverse complement strand
GGGGGATTGCCAGATGCAGATTTCAAATTGCTTGAATGTGAATTAAGGCTGACCAGGGCGTGGTAGGCCGGTAGACCGTAAACTTACAATGGATTAGCTAAGGTGGATGAGTCCAGAAACATGATCCATGGTAGCCACGTGGTTTGGTATTCCGTGAATTTATCCGTAGCGGACAGGATCATTTCATCCATGGATCTATAAAACTCCACTTTTCTGACCCATTCGGAGATTAAGTGGATGCTAGTGGATCTCCAATGAACTGGAATGATAGCTCTGGCAGCATTACTTAGTTGTAACAGTAGGGAGTGTTTGAGGGAGGCAATAGGTCCAGGGGGAAGTGAGAGCAACCAAAATTTGGGATCAGTGGGAATGTCTGGGCTCACCACCTTGCATGTCGTCTCAAAGATCTGGTCCCAGAAGGGGGTAAGTTTCGGGCAGCTCCACCAGATATGTGCGATGGAGCCTATTGCTAGGTTGCAGCGCCAACAGAGGGGGGAAGACCTGAGGGAGAAATGTGTGGAGCATTTGAGGCGTCCTGTACCATCTTGTCAGGATCTTGAGCCGAGTTTCAACCACGGAGAGATTGCAAGAACATGCATGCGTGCATGGGTAATTTGATAGATCCGCGACCACTCGTCTAGTGATGGAGGATTAGTTAAATTTCGTTTCCAAGACTCCATAAATTGAGGAGGGTTGGGGTAGAGATCTTTAAGTAGTAATTTATAGATGGTAGATGGGATGGGTTTGGGTACAGAGCGCCTCAAATGTAGTAAGCTCTTCATATGCATGGAATGTCTAGTAGATAAAAGGTAGTGATGAATTTTGAAGTAGGACCAGATTGAGGAGGGTAGGAGGGAGTGTTTGGTTTGGAGCTCGGAGAATGCAGGGAGGGAGCCATTGTGGCGAATGCGGGAGAGCCCAGCTGCTGTCCAATCTACCAGATTGCGGGGGTCTAAACCTGACTATGTCTACCATGACTATGATCATTTATGATAGCGCAGATGTGTTAATAGTGTTAATAATGTTGAAATAAATTTCAAATGTACAAAAATTAAATAAAAAATACTGTGACAAACAAAATATAAACCCCCTACTTCACACTGCAACACGATTTGTCCAAGTGCAGATTTACACTTTATGTTTTCCATGAGTCAAGATCTGTTCCATAAAGTTTTACTTTAATAATATAATGATCAGCTATTACTACTTAATACTAACTTGGATATGCACAGAGGACCGGATTGATACCCAATAACGTACTTAAATATATTCATTGTGTGCGTATCTTGGCATTTTTTCCTGCAAAATGTGCATATACCATCCAGATGTTACAAGAAAAGACAAGATGCAAGTATCCTTTGGCTGTATAACCTGATATAGAAGCCCATGCATGCCTTTCTTGCAAGTAACAACCACCACTTTTTGATGCCACAGTTACTTAGCTAGAGAAACTCTTCCATCTTAAATAGTTTTTGGTTTCCTGTGTAGCACTTAGTGGCCAATGTAAATTTATAAACTTATATTTTTTTTTATCAGAATCCTGTGGTGATCAACAAATACTTGTACTTCACTTGCATGGAACATACGTAGAAATAAACATAAGGTCTGCAAATACGGCTCCCTGTAATATTTGTTATTTTAACATAATTTTTTCCTAATGTCACCAAACAATTTGCATCTCACATAAATACAGAATAAAGTTGTGTTTTCCATTACTAGAAAAGTACAAGGCTATTTCTGCAAGTTTGGCTATGCAAGTGAATTACTAAAAGTGAATTTCTGAATAGCGCACTCTTTCAATTGCTTATGGCGGTATTTTATTTACGGCATACAGGTCAAAGTAAGTGACTATGGTGTTCATATAATTTATCCAAGGCTGTCACAAACAGAGCCATATTATTGTATATTTCTAAACCTGTCACAAAAGGAGATGGACACTCAAATTTATATGTTCCACACTTCTGTCAAAAACAAGATCTTTAATAATGCAACTGTCTCAGAATACCACTTTGACTGACTGCTAACAAAATGACAAGCTGCAGAAAATGTAATAAAATGCCACCCGTGATAAAATTGCACATATTTTAAGTCAGTAAACAACAGCAATGCATATGGTGTGAAGCCTGAAATGAATGCTCAAATCAATGTGTGGCAGTTTAGGAATCCTAAATTTAGCTAACTTGCATAAACACCATTTGCTTTTTATTTGTGTGGGAGGTTTTACATTATAAAAACAATAACTTCTTTTCGTGTAAGGAATAAACAAACAACAAATAAAGCAATTAAGTACGCCCCTGCATATAATCAAATCTGCATATGTCAAGTCCTACTGTCCAGAATGTAAAAACTATGTATGTCCAACTGTGAAACAGGAAACCATTTTCACTTTTGTTGTTGCTTCACAGTGAAAACATTTTAGGGTAACACTCAATACAAAACACATTATCACTGCACTAAAATGACATTAATATGTCACTCTACACACAATTTAACGTACAGAATTATACATGCTTGTGCAACCCCTCAGCAAATAACCCAACAATAAATAAACTGTATATTTCTGTTATCACTTTTGATCCATTTAAAACAAACAGTGTACAACATATTTATTCAACATGCTCCCCATAAAAACATCTTAAGATATTAAATCCCATAAGCATGTTTTTACAGGGATAACAATCTTGCCATCAAAGGGAAAATGGAATAAACTTTTTCTTTCCATAATATGTTTGCCCGAAACTCATTTGAATACCAAAATTTCATAAGATTCCGTTCCCTTGGTTACACATTGCAAATCACCCTTATAGTATATCATATCCTAAAACCCTTCTCCATACTTCATCCTGTTTAAATTAATTACAGCAATACTAAGCCGGTCCCTTTAGGGTACGAACCTCATAGCTTTCGCCAGCAGCTGGGCAAATGAGGTGCTACTGCATTTTTTTTTATCTTTATATGTATTATTGCTTCTTGTCCAGTTGTGTTGAATTACTTCTGGATTAATATATTTCTACAAACAGTGCATATAACTGGACAGACATTGCTATTTATATACATCCAGTCTAAACATGCCCCGGTGCTATATCATAATAGTTCATAAATCCTAACAAAGAAAGCACTCAAAGGGTCTTTAAAATAAGTTGTAGAGCCACCATAGCAAAAAAGTGTTGCTTATGATGCCAGTACCACAGTAGTGCTGGGTGAATAAATTTTGCTATAGTGGCTCTACAACCTGAGTGCTTTCTTTTTTTATATATATATATATATATATATATATTTTATATTCACTCAGTTAGCAAACCTAACATCCTTTTTTTGTGGCAAAACGTGGCTGTCCTAAATAGCGCTTGCTGGGCCCTACCAAGACAAAACTGGGACCGCATTTAAGACTTTATTTTGTCAGAACCCTATAATAAGCATTGGAAGAATCAATAAGTCTTAGACTCACACCTCTTTTGTGTTGTGACTGCTCAAGCATCTTTAGATAGTGTAGGAAGATTTTTTCTTCTTTTGGTTTAGCTCATTTGATTCTTCAAAACAGACTTTAAACTGAAAAAGCATCTAAACTAGTGATTTTATCATTTTTTTTTAGCATTTTTCATTTTGTACTAAATTCTTTATTTTGGTTTTCAAAAACATCAGATATTAGGTTGACACGGTCATAATAATAAGTAGAAAACTGTCACAACGGTAAATTGTTACTAACTTTAACAACTTAGTATGCTGAGGAGACTTAGAAGGTACAAGTGGTGTTGAGGTTTGTAACTTTGGAATGATAGCAATATTCACAGTATTAGTATAATAAGCAGGATTCATTTATTTTTTACAAACACATGTACATACCTGAGCATAGCATGCTTCTTCAATTGCGAAGCCTGTTGCCAAATCAACCTACATTTAAGAGAAAAACAATCTGTATTAACGTGAGTACTTTAACAATTACAATTGAACACAACTGGATTTTTTCTAATACTGTAAAATTTGTATCCTGAATATAGTCACCATCAAGCATCATTACAACTGGAGTATTGATTATATTCAAAATAATTATCTGTTTACTAACCATGATGTAACTAATACAATTACAAGTATTGAGTATATTGCATTGCACTAGATACATCAAGCAGTGGTTCCATAAATGAATATTTGAGGTGCTGGCTATTGTAAGCAATCACACTGCAGCTTATATTTATATAGCACGTTTTAGAAAATAATAGCTACATCTACACTTTAGAAGCTTCATTAAATAAACTTCATAGTCAACTATAGATATATGGGATTGGATCCACAATTAGGAACTATTCCAAACTTGCAAATTTCACTACTGCGCATGCATTAGCTTAAGGCTTTCAGCATGAGTCTGGATCATTATAAAAATCCTTCTGATGGTCGGACTGAACAAGCCATCATGCATACAACGTTAGGGCATAGTTGACGGGGGAGGTTTTCCGTGGGGTCAATTTAAGGTAGAGTCCTGGGTACAAACAGATGTGTGAGTGAAGTGCTCTCCCCTCGCACGTAGGGACTTTAGAGCACAGTGTTCCATTAATGGAACTCGCCTGCGAAAGAATCGTAGCAGCAGCGGAAAGTAATTAAGACAATCATACACTTACTTCAATGCCTTGGTTGATAGCTAATTTGGCCATTCTCATTGCTATTGGACCCTAGGATTTAAGAAAAAGAATTTATTGCAAAAATATAATGTTTAAAAAAAAAAAAAAAAAAAGCAAATGCAAAGATAGATCTTATGAAACATAAAGCAGGCACAGAAAGATGTGACACTTGCAGAATAAACACAGCTGCAATTCCAGTGCTGGAGAGACATTTGCTAATCAATGTGTGAAATCAGCCCATAACAGCATTAATATGCCTTATTTAAGAAGAGGTAGCATGTTTTGGTCAGATTCTCTAGGCATAGGGCTGGATCCAGACTTAAGAAGGAGCTTGTAATTAAGATGAAGGTTACACCTGGGCAAAACCATGTTGATTTCAGGGGGAGTCAAGTTAATTGTATTCTTTGCATGCAGGGATATATTTTTCAATTGCTTACTGCACACAGATACTGACCAGCTTTACTATCACACTGGTATTTAGACTTGGGATAGGAAACATCACCTCTCAACTCTAATACTGTTTGTAACAGATGAAATATGACTCCCCTGCAACCAATATGGTTTAGCCCAGGAGTAACTTTCTTCTCTTAATTTCAAGCTCCTTCTTAAGTCTGGATCCATCCCAAAATTAGTAATGATTGATTTTTCTCTTATTAACTGTTATTACAGAAGAATAAAAGCAAAACACAGAGAGAACAATAGCATAGATTATATATCATCACAAAATAAATCTTGGAAATAAGTCTGATCTTTTACTCAATATAAATTAAGGAAATCAGATGAACATTATAAAATGCAATGTAACACAAAATGTGTTTTGTTTGGTATTTTACTGGTAAGGGGATAGTGAAAATGTTTAACAAACAGACAGAAAGAAATCCTAATCCATTTTTCTTCAAAATATTCCCTATAATACAAGCTATTTACCAAGTATTCACAAAACCATCAATGTTTCTACATGTTTTAGACTTGCATACAAGCTTTAAAAGGGTCAGAGATTCTTAAAATGGCACCTTAAAGTGTCAATACAAAATGTTATGGTTGCCCTAGCTTTGTCCCTACTAGATAATTGAAGCATACTGTATGCTAACATGTTGCTAGTAGTGATACTCAATGAAGTTTCTGGTAAAAGTAAAGCCCACACATGTTAATAAAATGATAACTATTTACTTTTGTAGGCACACAATGGAAGCATGTTGTGTTCAGAGTGAAGTAACATTAGGCCTCTGGGCTTAGATGACGAATGTATGCATATTTCAGCTACGATTGTAATATAATACAGTTTGTTCCTAGAGAGATACTTGGTGTTGCATGTTTAAAAATGTGCAACAGACTCTGGATTAGCAATTGGTTCCTTCATTGGGAAAGGTATCTTGTATGCCTTATTTATGTACCATAACTGCCTGTCAAATACATTAAAATGATTGTGTGTCTCATCTACACATACAAATGTTCTCTGTTTTAGTAAGATAAACTTTATAATTCTAAACTGTATTATCACAATATGGTAAAACATGTAAAAACAAATGGTTTTCATTGGAACTCACTAGTGTTTGTGTTTTCATTATTGAATAAGCTTATATAACATATGTTACATTAATTTGCTCGTCATTAGGTTTGCCAGGAGAATAGATAAAGCACCCTAAATCTGTAATACTTATTTATACAAAATGAATTCATTCTGGCAGATAAAACTGGTGGAAAATGTTCAAGTTTTGTGCTTTTCTTCTGTAGGTGTATGCATATATATACACAAGTGGGTAAATAAGTACCCAGCAGCAGGGTATTATATTAACTGTGTCATAACCTTGGTAGGGACATTTCAGGGCTATTTTCTTTAAAAAAATGTAAATTCCCTAAGCTTGATGTTAGTGCTGTTCTAACATTCTCAATTATAAAGCTCAGTTCCTCTAGTACTTTCACTGTTTAATATAAGCAGTTGGCAGAGATCAGATATTCTGTTGAACATTAAGGGCCACACACTTTAGCAGAAAAAGACATGTCAATATATTTGACATGTGTATTTCACATAAAAAATTACAAGCGCATCATGCTTGTAATCCTTAGCATGCATGTGCTGATAGTACTACAAGGCACAACATGGCTGTGCCTTGTAGTAATATCAGCGTCAACATGGCAAGGGTTTAAACCATGCAGCACTCTGCCTGATGTATAAAAAAAAACATAATAGTTACAGTTAAATACTGACGTCATAGACAATATAAAAGGGGACCTCTAGTGACCAAATGCTCATTAACATCGGCACTCCTGAACTGAAAGGAGGAAGTTGTCGCGGCAACAGGCTGAGGCAGAAGAACTCTAATCAACTGACCACCTTCTTCAATCAACTGGACCAGAGATACAAACACCCGGACCTGATCTACTAGCAACTGTGACTGGTCTCCAATCAACTCTGCCCGGACTACAATAAACTCTTCCCGATATCCTAGCAAGTCATCCCAAAATAGATGACTGCAGAACAGAGACTCAATAATACTCTTTTTTTCATTTTTACACAGAGCAAACACAGTACACATAGGTTTATATGTAACAGAGTCATCACCTGTTTATTTATTATATCTAAGGGGGATACATAATGTACTGTTACTGTATGTTTAACTAAGTAATGTATTTAACTGTATCTATCTATCTATTGTGTTGATTTTTCACTTGTATTTTTTTTTTAAACATCGGCCAGAGCGCTGCATGGTTATAACCCTTGCCATGCTGACACTGATAGTACTACAAGGCACAGCCATGCTGTGTCTTGTAGTACGATCAGCGCATGCATGCTAAGGGTTACAAGCATGACGGTGATTTTTCAAGGGAAAATGTATTTCTTTATTTATACCTGGAAAAATCGATGGATATGGGCGGCGAGTATAAATAGTGAATCTAGGGGTTTTTACCCAAAAAATCGCTGGAAAAGCGCTGCGATGTCTGGCGATGCATAATTGCTGTCAAAAAGCGTCTTTAATAAATGAGGCCCTAAGTCATTTTAATATGAAATTCATTAGAATGCATTTTTTACGGATGAATATACTGTTATTTGTAATAACTGGATGTTTTCCACATTGCATATATACTACAGACATTGGGCCGGATCCAGAACTAATTCAATGAACAATAACTACTGCGCGTGCGTAGTAGCTATTGTACGTAATCCGCGTATCGTTTCGATACGTAGATTGCGTATATGCGGTCTTTTGTTCATGCGCAGTAGCTATTGTTCATTGAATTACGTCCGTCTATGGAAGACGGACGTAGTTCTGGATCTACCCCATTGTCTAGTTAATTTATTTATTCGATTTATTCACCAATGTTAGCATTAGTGTTTTATAATTATAGCACTTTATGGGCTGCATAATTCTCCCTTTTCGTGTTCCTATCATACAGCACAGCATCTACTGTAGATGCAACTTTTGAGTTCTACTCATACAGGGCTGACATCAGCTACTTTCATAAACTTAATTGGCCTATCCTCTCCAAATCCTGCCATAGACTTTATGTAGCTTTTCCCAGACACTGCCAGGAGAAAGGAAACAAACTATTGATGCCAATTTTGTTGTTGGCAGTGACTAAGGTAATCTATGATTTAATCAATTACAAATCTAAAGGCTATTACTTATTATATTTCTACTGGATCACTCTGTTACAGTTGACAGTACAAATGTTTGCATGAAAAATGATAACCCTGCACATTGATTCATCAGGTAAAATAGAATACAAATAATTAAAAGCTCATCACAGAATAAATCTAAAAATTAAAAGACACAAATATCCTGACGTTAAAGTGCGTTGATAACTAAGATGACAAGTTTAGTTCAGTTTATGAAAGTTCCTTTTGCTTTCATTATGGACTTCTTAAATATGCCTATAACATCACAATTTTAACCCATTCTTCCACGCAGAAAAGATTGGGGTCAATCAAACTGAAATGCCATCTCTTTAACACAGGCCCTTTAATATCTTTACTTATGTTTTCTATGAGATAGGGCAAGCTGGCATGTGGGGGACCACAAGCATCAGCATGCCTTCGCACCTGGGCTTGCTTCGGCTTGTATTGCCCCCCAAAAAAAGAAAACGGAGGCCTGATATAAGCGTTTTAAAAAGCGAGGGGGCCCTTGTGCAGGATTTGTGTATGCCCCCCCCCCAATCTCCTGAGGCTGCAATTCCCTATAGTAGAAATAGCAGGCTGTATCTGTGCTGCCAATCTAAAGGGGACACTAAGTCTTAGTGGTCTCTTTAGCTTGGTGTCAGTGAGGGTGCTACTGACTGGAGCTGTGTTTCTTGTCTGCTTATGGCTGGGGCTGTGGCAACACACTGCCCCACTCCCAGTGGCAGCTGCAGGCAATATGAAGAAATAGCAAGTGGTATCAGTGTAAATGACACAAATACCACAAGATATTTGTTCTATCAAAACTTGCAGACACAGTTAGAAGCCGACCAATGTACCCTCTCATCCTTAGCTGCCGCCAATCTAAGGGGAACAACATAAATTTGCGCCCTCTTATTTTATAATTTAACACCAGTGACCGTCATATATTACAGCAGCCATATAAGCAGAATTAAATAATAATAATAAAATGAACACATTCTTGTAACCACAATAAAAGAAAGCACATACTGGTAGTACACAATAAAGGAAGTGTTATAGTCATCACTATACAATTCCCACCTCATCCAAGTGACAAACATAAAATACTGACTGCGTTTCAAAGTATCTGTGTGAATTCCCCATACCTTGCTTGCACCTGCTCTATATTAACTTATAAGTTGAATTGTGCAACCTCCATTTTGCCTGTGTTTGTTTTAAAGCGTGTCTAGCATAGCAGCTGAGAGGGGGTGATGTTTCAGAGTAGCTATTTTGGAGACTTGGGGCCAGATATACTAAGCTGGGGCCAGATATATTAAGCTGCCGGCCCACTCTGAAAAGAACAGGCCAGTGAGTAGAAGTGATATTTACATGGATCTCCATAGAAACTGCAGTTTTCCATGGCAATCCATGGTTCATTTTCCTGCGATAATGCCTGCTTTTACATGAAAATGGGCACTATCGCATGAAAAGGAGCTTTGTTAATACACCCCATAGATACACCAATGCTCTGAGCTACTCTAGACACGTCATAACATGACTATTGGACATGAGACTTACAGTAAAACATTTTCCTGATTGGCTCTTTTAACAATAAGGTCCTGTGGATTTTAATATAAAAACTCATTGTAAACTATGGACATCTATTTTACTTATAAGTGGTTAAGTACAATCACTTTCTTTTGCTCTCATTAATTTGCTATTACATTTGACTGGTTACCTTCTAATAAAGCTAAAGAGTAAGAGTTGCATATGTTTCTGAGCTGTCTTTTTATTTTCCTATCTCCTCCACGTACCTTGCTATATATGCTCTAAGATTAATAGTTGAGAAAGTTCCCATTGAAGAATCTGTTGCAAAACAACACCTGTTTTAAAAGTTTTACAAATACATGTTGGGTCAATATTTCCATAGAGCAGATGGAAGCTAAAAACAGCTTTTGGCTGACAATGACACGAATCTGGCTCCTCAAGCAAATCAGAAAAAAAAAATGGTTATACCTCTATACACAGACAAACATTAGGAGTTGCATCCAAAAATCGATGTAGTGCAGGGCTTAACAAATACCAGCCGCCTGGGTTTTGTTTTTTCTTTAATCCTGGCGCTTAAGATTTTGTTACTGCAGAAATTTGTTGGGCTCTGGTGTAGTGCATGTTTGAATAATCGTATACAATATAAAATCCTTCTTGTGCTACTGCAATAGAAGAGAATCACAGTGATCCAATGTCTACACAGATATGTCTAGTGAAGTGTAATAAATGTGTGTGTGAACATCACACTTGCTTTATCTTTATCTTATCTTTCAAGCTTTATATCATAAAACTTTCCTGTTGACTAAGAATGTGCACTGTTTTACATCCACTGCGTCTGCAAAGTGCATATAAGCTAGTATTTTGTAATAATGTGGTAACTATCGGGAAATAGAAAAACAGTGTTGATTTATGCCAATCAGAGTAAAGGTACAATTCATTTCTGGAGACAAATAAAAGGTAATTTACAGAAAGCCTATACCAGTGTAAACTCTGCATAAAGTCCATCTTCTTTTGTATCAATTTTAATATCTTTTGTCCTTTAACGTTGATATTACCTGAGATATAAATTCCATTGCTAAAGAGAGGGCTCTTTTGTAAGCTGCATCCCCTTCATCATTCTGTTCTACCACGTGGCTGACCAAACCAATGGATTTTGCTTCCTTGCCATCTATGACACGTGCAGAGAAAATAAGTTCCTTTGCCAAAGCAACTCCAACTGCACGTGGTAGTCGTTGTGTTCCTCCTTAAACATAAGAAAATATTATTTTTAAAACACATAACTTTAACATGGTGCTTTTAAATTCTAGTTCATACTATTGATTGCAAAGCAAAATAAAATATTAGACCACTAGAGAGATAAAAATGTTCTTATTTTCACAGGAATTGAAGAACTATACAAACAGAAGCAACGCTATAGGTTTTTGGAAGCTATCAAGGCTACACAAGTCATACGAGTTGAATGTTAAATACTTGCAACAAGTTCATAGAAGCAAATGTTTTTTTCTTCTTCTCAACTTTGTAAAAGTACCGGAATTAGTTTAATTGTTAACACAGTTACCATATCAAACGATAAACCTGTCATCAGTTAGACCAGGGGTTCTCAAACAGTTGTACTAGTACCACTAGGTGGTACTCAGGGCAAGGGTGTAAGGAAGTACTATACTAAATGTCCGAGAAAAAAATAAATAAAATATCCTGGGGGCTAAACGACATAAGTAGAAATTGCACCTTAAAATCACTGCAAAAATAAGTAAACAACAAAAACCCTGAAACAATATACATGGGTTGTGGGTATGTGTCTACATGATATGCATATTGGAGCTTGATATGATTCCATAGTGGGCAACTCCTCAAAGAATGCTGAGAACCACTGAGTTAGACAATAAAAGCAAATGCCTGGTAGGTTTAGGGCAGATTTCAACCTTTCAGCAAACATTATAAATTTACACATCTCCCTATATATATCTCTAACAGTCACTCAGTCTTTGAATTCCCTGCTCTCCACTGATCTCCTATAAACATGTTAAATGCCTAGATGTAGCAGTCTAATTACAGTGGATTCCAGGGTAACAGCAGTTATGGACACAGGCGTTAAGAGAGTCCAGAGGCAAACTCAACCTATGGTGTATATGATCCATTTAAAGCACCTTTTCAGGTTAGAAAAAGAACAGAGTTCGTACTTCTACAAATGTGCGTTGTGGCACTCACACCCTTATAATTAAAGGCGAGTGAGGGCGAGTATGATGGGCCCAGCAATAATTGTATGCATTGCAGACCCCTAGGAGTGACACAATAAATGAATATAAATGAAAATAGTAATAGCCTGACCTTATTAATATAATTCCAGCGACTTACTTTCATGTTGCACAGAATGCATCACATGCCCCCTCCCATATGTTTATATATGAACATGAATTTTTAGGACAGATAGCACAAATAACAATGTACTATACCATTAAAAACTTTAAGTACCGCCTTTACAGTAGGCTCGTGCTGCAGGAAACAAAAGGTTATTTGTTTTTACCCCTAAAGCAGTAACATTGCTAAGTATATGTGTCACAACTATGTTTTAGCATTCCTATGACTTCAGAATGTTCCACGGGGAAGTTGATTAAATAAAAAATATATTGTTGGACAATAGGTACAACAGTAAAAGACATTAGACACATATAAACAACCTATTGACTTTATAGTAGTAAATAAAAGTAGAATATATGTAATATATATAGGTATAACTTATCATATTTTACAATGAACATGCTTACGTTGTTGTGAAAGCACCATTTTTGTACCTTTTCATACTCAATATAAAAGCACAATGCAAATAAACATAAATGATAGAATGAATATAGCAAATAAACAATCTATGATAATGATGAGCAAACAAATATACCTACAGGATTGCATTTGCAACTCTCAATCCTTCCAAAGAGTCAAAGAAATCTCAATAAATTTATCAGAAAAAATTCTCAGAGGGCTCGCATTCGAAACGGCAAGCAGCGCGGACTCGCAGCGTAAAAATACATGTACAGCAAGAGTCCATGGCTGATTGGTTGCGCTGTGTGACCTCCCTGTAGTATGTAAATTAGTCATCATGGACCTGAAGAAGGAGCTTGCAATTAAGAGAGAAAAGTTACACTTGGGCTAAACCATTGTTAATTTCAGGGGGAGTCAAGTTAATTGTATTCTTTGCATGCAGGGATATATCTTTGAATTGCTTACTGCATGCAAATACTGACTAGCTTTACTATCACACTGTTATTAAAATTTGGGATAGGAAAAAAATCACCTCTCAACTCTAATACTATTTGCAACAGATGTAATATGACTCCCCTGAAAGCCCAGGAGTAACTTTCCTCTTATTTTCAATTTGTGAATCTGGTCCCATGTCTTTATAACGATTAGAATCAAATCAGGGGCATTAAACTAGGGCCTACCACTAATCTATAAGAAACAATTATCTTTAAGAGGTTATATATTGGTGGTCTTACATCGCTTTAACTAGACCGCAGTATAGACTGAGCTCAATGCTGTATATTTTTATATATACTTTTAAATAACATTTATGATTGTCTACTGCATAAAGCAATGTATTAAAAAAAAAGTTTTTATAGTTAATACTGTTACTTTAACAGGATTATATATTCCTGTGGAGAGAGACAAAAAGTTCACCCTCACCTCCCCCTCCCCCAGTGTATCACATAACTTTCTGGTCTCAGATTTCTATAAGACTTAAAAACAACTGATAAACAGTTACAAAACTATTACACAACAGCTTTATCTTATGGGAACAACACGTAATTCTGCTGAAAGCAAACATCACAGTGTGATGAGGCAACAGAAGTTAACTGGAAAGGAGCTCATTGCTTAGCCAAAAAAAACTTAAATAAAATAAACCCACAAAAAACAACAAAGAAGTATTTCTGTATTACCAGCTATCCCCAAATACACTGTTACTGTAGCCCCCTGTTCTTATGGAGGTAATACTTCAGTACACTACTAAAATTTAATTCCACAAAATCCCTATAAATTTAATTGGAAGACTTTGCTATTTAGAGATGGCAATATATAGAACAGTTTAGGCATGACCTAGGACAATGCAAATGTAAGCTACATCCAACATGCCTTACTTCAGTAAATCTCAATACTCTGATTTGGTGGCAAATGTTCTTAATAAATAAAAAGTTATCTTCAAATATTCACAAGTTGTGTAGTCAACATCCATTCATAACGGGTTAATAACACCAAAATGAGTAAAAGACAAACACAGTTGGCATTAAGGGGGTGTTATTATTATTAATAACATTTATTTATAAGGCTCCACACTGTATCTGCAGCATCGTACAGAGGCAAAAGGAAAGCCAACAGTTACATATACAATAATACAGTACAAAAATAGCAGAACAATATGTATGGAAAATAAAGAAGCAGGATATGTGTGTAGGAGCAGATAAATAAGGAGAGAGCTAGGCAGTAGAGAGAAAAAGTTGGAATTAATTAAGACAAGGTACAGGGATGATGACAGGAGGGAGGAAGACCTTACTCATAAGAGCTAACATGCTAAGTGGGAGCGGGTAGGTAAGCTTAGGTGGAGGAAGGGTAGGCTAGCCTAAGAAATGGGTTTTAAGAAAGCATTTGAAGGATGTTGGATTGGCTGATAGGTTGTGGAAGGTTGTTCCAATGTAGAGTGGCAGGCTGGAAGAAGTTTTGGATGCGGCATTGAGAAAGAAATCTTTTAAGTTGTGGTGAGGAGCTTGATGAGAATTCTGAAAAGGATAGGAAGCCAGTGTAGAGATTGACAGAGAAGGGAGGTGGAGGCAGGCGTTGGGAGAGGAAGATGAGTCTGGCTGCAGCATTTAGTATGGCTTGTAGGGGCACAAGACAGACCAGGGGGAGGCCAGAGAGGAGAATGTTGCAGAAGTCCAGACGGGAAATAATGAGTTAGTGAATGAGCGTTTTAGTGGCATCTATGGTTAAGAAGGGTCTAATGCGAGCTATATTGAGTAGATGAGAGCAGCAGCATAGTGAGAGGGCGCAGAGTCCATGATGACGCCCAGGCAGCGGGCTTTGGTGGAGGAGAAAATGGTGGAGTCTCCGATAGTAATGGAGATAGTAAGGGTAGAGTTATATGTGAAGAAGGGAAGACTATGTCAGTTTTGTCCATGTTAAGCTACTCCATGAGTAGAAGGCCGAGAGGTAGTCTGACACTTTTGACAGAAGTTCAGGAGAGAGGTCAAGGAAGGAGAGATAGATTTGAGTGTCGTCGGCATAGAGGTGGTAGTGAGGTGGTAGTGAAAGCTGATGAGGTCACCCAGAGAAGAAGTGTAGACCAAGAACAGAAGGGGACCAAGAACAGAGCCCTGGGGAATGCCAACGAGAAGAGCAGTGGTAGGGGAGGAGGAGCTAGGGGTTGAGACAGAGAAGGAGCAGTCCAAGAGATAGGAGGAGAACCAGGAGTGGACAGTGCCAGAGAGGCCATAAGAGTGAAGGGTGTGGAGCAGGAGAGGGTGATCAACAGTGTCAAAGGCTGCAGATGGATCCAGGAGGATGATCGTTTATGACCTTAGTCAGGGCAGTTTCAGTGGAGTGGAGAGGATCTTGATGTTATATGAAAAGCCAAAGATCAACAGTTATCCTGTCTGCACCAAATGGAAGTGTTAACACGTCCATCTTACTCTATATGACAGTGTTGTTATCTTGAAACTGTCAGATCGAATATTGAAAAAATCGACACTCACTGTGTTCAACATTACAATAACCCTAACCCCAACCCTAACAGTAAATCATGACTCACTAGCAAAATATAAAACTGGTGCAGAACAAGGGACACAGCAGAGGAGCAGGATACAGACATATGACAGAATGGATGGAGGAAAAAGATAATGTTGATGTAAAATATGTTGCCAATGTTTGTATAAACAGTGCTCAGTAGCAGTAGACTAAAGCTGAGTGCTTTCCTAAGCTGGCAACCTCTAACAACTGCCACTGCATGCACCAGGTGAAGGAGGGTTGTGAAGAAGCCAGGATAGGGCACTGTCTCCTTGCTATGGTGCCCAAATCCGTTTGCTTCCGTCCTGCCCATGCCCATAATCCCAGTACCTCCAATGTTTGGAAGAGGTTGTCGCAATCGTGGTCATATCTATGTGGAGTTTGTACTCCCTATGTCAGTGGGTTTCCTCTGGGTTTTCAGGTTTCCTTTAAGACTCCAAAAGAATAATTGATGGAGTCTCTAAGATGTTTACATATCCATCTCCTTTGTCTTCACTTCTGAGCACATGTGAGAGATAGCTCAAGGATACTTTGTTTATTAAAGCAATTTTATGAGCAGCAGGCACCTCTCTTTAAAGCACATATATGACCAATGACCAGAATCAGCATTTTACAGTTACAGGCGTCATCCCTATCAAATTGGAACAGGAATCTAAGTGGTAGGAATTAATTTTAAGGGATGATGTATCAAACCCCAAAATTTTTTACATGGATTATATTGCCCCTACTGTAAAACTGGACAACATTCATCAAGCAACTGGAGAAGATGACCTGCAAAGAAGAAAGAAACTCCAAGCAACTCGTCCCAAGAATGATGACAGCTAAACAGTGTCTGAAAATCTTTTATTTCATTTATGCAACACACATTTAGTACAAAACAGAGTGGTCACCGGGGGTAATTATACAGAGTAGGGGGCAATATAATCCGTGTAAAATGTTTATTTTAGGTACACATGTATGTTAATGTATTTGGGTATGGGTTTTTTTAACACTTTTTTTTCCCACACCGGAGACAGCGCAGCATGCTTAGCAATGCTGAGTCTTCTAGTTCTATCAGCGCAGCCATGCTAAGCATTCCAGACATGCTGCGCTTGCATTTTGTAAAGAGAAAAACACATCAAATATATTTACATTTTCAGGTATGGTGGGGGGGGGCTTTAATTGAAAGCTCCCCACACACATGGCGATTTATTTTTCAACGATTTGCCGACAATCTAAAGGCGATTTAGACAAATCGCCATTAGTGAATACGGCGATTTGTATTTTTTAAATGGCAAACATCTGGACGATTTCTGTCCAGTGATGTTTCCTGGGTCGATTTTGCTAAAGGCTAAAGTCCCGGGACTTGGCTTTAGTGAATACGGCAATTGCATAATTGCCTGCAAAGTTCCAGGAGTTTAGCAAAATCGACTTTTGTAAATATACCCCTTAGAGAGAAGCCTTTACAAAGAAATAGAAATGTCTGTTACTCCACTGTATCAAACTTTTAGATGAATAACTGCTTAGATTATTTTAACGCTGATAAAAACTTCCACAGGTTCAATTTCAAGGGCGCTATGAAGGAGGATATCTGTGAATGGAGCAAGTCCAATCCAAACCCATTGTTTATTACCTCAGCTTTCCAGCAATATTAGAGAGAGGAGAATCCAGTGTATTTTCCGCCTCTATCTGTTTATGTTAAACAACTTTAACCATGGTTTTATAAATTAAGAACATGTTTGTTCAAATGACAACATAAAAGCAGAGCTCTGTCTGCTTCTTGATTTACGTGTTTACTCAACTTATTTTAAGAAAACATCTGCATTAAAATGAAGTACTCTGGGAATGTTATTAAATACTGTCATTTTGACCCATTGGTTACTAATAAAGGAAATATGGGATATGTAACTTTTAAAACACATTGGGCCTGATCCAAAATTCAAGCCGACTTACGCACGTGATGTACAATGACTACCGCAGCTGACCAATGCTGCATTTAGATGCAAAAGTCACTCTCTGACAGGAGGGCGGGTTCACTCACACTGCGTCTGAGATATGCATGGTGGCTGGGTGTTGGAATACAAATTGTACTGTAAGGGCTTTCCCAAGCCCCTGCATATGATCCTGCTTTTCTTGCATGGCGTTCTGCATCAGAACATTTAAGGTAAAGTTCTGCAGGTGGCACGCCCGTACTTGTGAGGTGAGTGCAGGGCATGTGCGCTCCCTTTGCACATACGGAATAGAGGATAGCAAATTCCGTATGTTACCCTCTGCTGTGCTTAATTCTGGATCCAGTCAATTGTAATCATTAGTAAATCTATTTATTTTTAGTTTTTAAAGGTGCGTAAGTGTAGACAAGTTAAAAAAAATTCAATTAACAATTAACTTTAGTCTACAGGATCACAACCTGTTTAAGACATGTAAGAAAGTCAATTAAATATATTTTTTTAAACTGGTTTAGCCAAAATAACACTCTTTAAACACCAGAGCCCATCACAGTACTACAGAAGTAAATGAGATTTTACTGTACAAACAAATGTTTGTCAGATATTAAAAACCAGGTATCTATGCAAGGTAAAGAAAGAAGAAACCTATTTAATAATCACAACTGTACATGTAACTCTAAAATACTTTTTTAGCTATCACCAAATCAGTATGGTGCTACTTGTCTTCCTCATCAATTTAATTGAATAGGTATGGCAATAAAAGCTATAGCTATTACCACGTCTTAGTAAATAGGCTTGTATGCCTTTGAATGTTGGTTTCATATAGACACGCACAGAATATACCCAGTTATTTTTCAGGAGCCTCACATGCTACTCACAAATATTGGGGAATCTGTTACTTCTACTACCTTTCAAGATTGAGCTGCTTGTAACAATCCCAGATGTTAAAATGGCTGCTGTCACCTCAGTGTTAATCTTTCAGTGGGACACTTGCAATGTGGAGTTGCTGTGTCTTTTGCTTTCCTAGATATCAGTCTTGTCTTCTATGAATTCACCAAGTATCCTAGTCTGCTGATTCTTTATTACTTTGTATCAAATATTTACACATGTCTTTGCTAAGTACCAGTTACCACTTTGGAATCAGGTCAAGTACCATCTTACAATCCTATTCTATTCACTTTTCCTTCTTGTTAAGTCCTTACATTAACTCTGTCTGTCCATTGTTGCTTTGGGCCTGAAACTAGCATTAATTTCATAAGATAACTAACTTACCTGTAACCTGTAGTAAGCACTAGCTTCACCCGCTTACTCTGCTACACCCCCTTTACTTATTTTTCAGATCCATGTGCTTTCCCTCTTGTATTTTTACATATATGTGTCACTGTCATTTACATACACAGCCATACATTTTTCTTTACATATTTGTACAATGATTTTGAGATCCATCGTATTCAGTCCCCATATATTTTATTAAGTATGCCCTCTATTCTCTGGTATTGTTCCTGTCTAAAATACAAGTACTTCTAGATGCTGCTACCATCTCTCAACCATGCCCAGCAGCCTTGTGTAACATCAAACAGCGTTCTGCGCAACACCGGATTAGAGCCATTGCTTTAGACTAATGATCTATTAGTACTCTATTTTTTAATTTCTTACTTTAGAATTCTCCATCTGGCTCTTCCTGTAAAATGTTGCTGGATAACGTCCTCACCTGCTGCAACAAGTTTCTTCTATTTTGGACTTCTCTTGGTTCCACCTGAATCATTTATTATTTATAATTTCTCAGGGTCAAGTTTCTATTTTGTGCACCATCATCTGCAGCAATTAAAATTATTTATATTACTACATCTAAAGAAATATCTCATTTTTAACTTCTTTTTATACAGCTTGTGCTTCTCCAGCTAAAGCAGTATACCACGGGTACAATATTTCCTAGTTCTAACAATAAAATATTTCCTATTTTATACATCTAGGACCGGATTCACAATTACGTGTTTTGGTAAGTTACGTGGCGATTTCTAAGTGCTGCGCTAATGCGCACGTGTAGTAAATATTTTATGCTATCTACATAGCGTTTTGTTTTGTAGATTGCATAAATGCGTTCTTAAGAGAATGCATGTACCCAATCTACGTAACAAAACGCTACGTAGATAGCGTAAAATATTTACTACGAGTGCGCATTAGCGCAGCACTTAGAAATCGGCACGTAACTTATCAAAACACGTAATTGTGAATCCGGTCCCTATTCTTTATATTATGTTAATCATTTATACAATGTCTTTTTGCTTTTTATTCTTTTTCCTCCTTTCCCTTTATCTCCTCTTCCTTTTCTCCATTCTTTCTTTTCTTGAATGTAGATTCTGTTTTGCAGAGATCGTCAACAATCAGCAGCTGGGATCACAATCACAGCACATACCCCCTACCATTCCCCATGTGACTCTATAGGTAGCTTCAGAAGTGCCCAAATCTATCATCTGTATGCAGTGAGCCACTGGGCTCAATATATAGTGTGCAGCCTTTTGGGACATGACAGTGTAAGTAAACACCACTACCATGGCTTGCGTACTATGCCTCATTAACAAAAAAAAAAGCTTCTGTTCTGTTTTTCCCTTGCACTGGAAATGCTTACTTGCACTTCTCTGAGTTCGGTATCTGCGCAATACAAGTAAACTTACTGGTTGCTGGTAAATCAAATTTATTAAAAAAAATAAATAAAAAAAAAGACACAAATTGTATCAATTTTAATTCTAAAAATATATTGCAAGAACCCTAATAAAGATTTTTTTTTCATGCTAACACTATTCAGTAACAGGATTAAGGAAAGTATAAACTCCTCATACTTAACCTGCATTTCCCACACTGCCCAGATGTTAGGATGGGACGCTTATCTGAAGCACCATGTTTATTTTCAAAGCTGCCAGGAAATAAGCAACTAATCCTAAAACTACTGTAGACATATGCATCTAAAAAGAACTTTGAACACAAACATTTAAGTATTTAAACACTAGCTGTGGTAGTCATTTTGTAATCTAAGCTGCATATACTAAAATAAATGAACGATTATTGTTACTGTTATTATCCTTTCTTCATATTCAGTGGCGCTGGGCGACTGATAACAATAAGTGAGCTTATTAGATTTTACCATTTTAAAAGATACCTTTAATTGAAGAGAAAATATTATTATTTATGCTTGAGCATAATTTTTCCCCTGCAAAATAAACACCACACACAATTTGTTTTAAATGCAGCACTTTAAAATGTTGTTAGAAGTCTGGTTACAGCAATATAATTTTGTTTTTCTAATGTCTATAGAAGACCTGAACACAGCCCACACTAGTAAATTATATTTCTAAAATAAAAATGTATACCGCAGTTTTGTGCAGTGGGCTGAACATACACTTTACCCAAGCGCTGAATATCAGGCATAATTAGAAGTCAGATTGTGGAAATGGCAATAGCCTGCTGACAAAACATTTCACTAACCAAACCATACAATTTGATGTGTTTAGCAGCATTCAGCTAGAATACAGTCTGACATTCCTTGGCGAAAAAGCCATTACATACACAGATTCATATCAATCTTGGCAGAATTTTATTTAAAGAGGAAAAAAAATGGAAAAATAAAGCACTGCTTTTATTTACAAATAACAAAACAGAAAACTTCGTTGTGGAAACCACTGCATAAATGTTGAAAGTGCTAGACAAGGCAGGCATCTGAGGAGAGTTAGTGCAGATAATAAGTCAACATGGGGTATTGTGTTTGGTAAAAGTTGGTGTAGATAACTCTCTGGGGCTACATTATCGCTGTGATATAAGTATGGAAACAATACTTCATAAATCATTGTTTTCAGCTCTTTTACTGTAAGCTAAAGGCCTGGGTTATTTTAAGGTTGGATACTAGTGCATAAATAGAACAAAATTAAACAAAAACCTTTGGACGCAAAGTAAAAACATGCAAACCTTTGTGGAATTATTACATGTTATATGAGAAGTTCCTGCGTTGTAAGGAATCCCAGTATTGTTTAATTTAATGCAACTGCTGTGTGAATATAACATTTTAGAAAATCATAATGTATTAAAACTTCAGAATGTAACAATCAGGGGAAAAAATTGTCACATCAACACTAGAATAAATTGTGTAATAGAAAACTCCAATATAAGGAGGTGCCACTCTATTCAATATTTTTTAAAAGGTTGACCTTTTGAAAAAACTCAGGGACATGCAGATCGGTTCTTCTGATGTCACCCTTTGTAGCGCACTGGAGGTTTCCCTGCTATCCATCTCACAGCACTGCCACTTCTTACAAGAAAAGTAGACTGAAGTCGCTAGCAATTGGTAAGTGATAGTTTCCTTACTGAGCTTAGTGGGAGTTGAAGTTGCAGTTTGCATGTATTCAGATTCAATGGTGATGATGATTATTATTAACGTTTATTTATATAGTGCCACACAGTATCCGCAGCGCCATGCAAAGACAAAAGTTACATACATAACCCAATTAATAGACAGGATATACGATGAAATAAAAACTGAATACAATACAAGTACAATGCAAAAATAATGTACAGTACAAAAATAGCAGAACAATATGTATGAAAAATAAAGATGCAGGATATGTGTGTAGGAGCAGATGAATATGGAAAGAGATAGACAGCAGAGCAAAAAGGTGGGTATTAATGAGGATAAGGTATAGGGATGATGACAGGAGAGAGGAGGGCCCTGCTCATAAGAGCTAACATGCTAAGTGGGAAGGGGTGAACAAACAGGAGACACAGGGGTGAAGATGGGGAGGGCAGGTAAGCTTGGGTGGAGGAAGGGTATACTAGTCCGACGAAGTGGGTTTTGAGGGAGCGTTTGAAGGAATGGAGGGTGCTGGATTGCCTGATAAGTTGTTGTAGGTTGTTCCAGTGCAGAGAGGCAGCCCAGGAGAAATCTTGGATGCGGGAGTGAGAGGTAGTAATCAGGTTGGAGTTGGGGCGACAGTCACCAGTAGACCAGAGGGATCAGGAGGGAGTGTGGATGGAGATAAGGGAGGAGAGGTAGGGATCGATGAAGGAGGAGAGAACCATTTAAGTTGTGGTGGAGAGGAAGCTAGTGTAGAGATAGATAGAGAGGGGAGATGGAGGCAGTGTGTTTGGAGAGGCAGAAGTATGGATTGTAGGGGTGCGAGACAGACCAGAGGGTAGCCGGAGAGAAGAATGTTGCAGTAGTGAAGACGGGAGATTACGAGAGTGAACAAGCGCTTTTGTGGCATCTGCAGTTAAAAAGGGTCTGATGCAAGCTATGTTGCGAAAATAAAAGCAGCTGGACAGTGAAAGGGCATGGATGTGAGGGTTAAGGAAAGTGAAGTTAAAGATGACGCCCAGGCAGCGGTTTTGGGTGAAGGAGAAGATGGTGCAGTCTCCGATAGTAATGGAGATAGTAGGGGTAGAGGTGATACATGAAGGCAGGAAGACTACGATCTCAGTTTTGTCCATGTTAAGCTTGAAGAAGCGCTGGAACATCCATAAAGAGATGGCCAAGAGGCAATCTGATACTTGTACAGGGGAGAGGGGGAGAGGTCGGGGAAAGAGAGATAGATTTGAGTGTCATCAGCATAGAGGTAGTAGGGGGCATAGAGGTGGTAGTTAAAGCCAAAGGAGCTGATGAGGTCACCCAGACAGAAGATATAGAGCGAGAAGAGAAGGTGACCAAGAACTGAGCACTAGGGATCACCAACGGGAAGAGGAGTGGTAGGGGTGGAGGAGCTGGAGTTTGAAACAGAGAAGGAGCGATCTGAGAGATAGGAGGAAATCCAGAAGTGGACAATGCCAGAGAGGCTGAGAGAGTAAAGGGTGTGGAGCAGGAGACGGTGATCAACAGGGTCAAAGGCTTTCGATAGATCCAGGAGGATGAAAAGGAAGAAGTGGAGAGGAGATAGTTTGTGACCTTAGTCAGAACAGTTTCAGTGGAGTGGAAGGGACGGAACCCAGACTAAAGAGAGTACAGGATTGAGTTGTCGATGAGGTAGCTGATTAGACAGTTGTAAACAAGCTGTTCAAGCGGCTTGGAGGCAAAGAGAGATGGGTCGGTAGTTGGAGGATGAGGTGGGATTAGATAAAACCACAAGGTGGTAGTCAATAATGATGTATATTTTGCAATGGTCATGTTTTTCTCTTTCTGTTTCAAATACTTCTTTCTGTCATGTGTAAATATGTTTGAGGACAATGTTGCCTCATGTACATATATAATAGATACATTAAAGTTTTGATACTTTTTAAAACTAAATTGATTGCTCAAATTAAATCGGTGTAATAATTTAACGATAGTGAGCTCAAAAAAGTGGTTTCCTTATTGAGTGCACTCTTATTCTTTTATGCTTTACAATAAAGCTGCAAACTTCTGAAAGAAGAAAATTTTAACTAGTAAACCTGCTTAGAGATTTCAAATTTGTAGCAGAAATTTGACAGACACATCCTGCGTTTCTGTAGACATGTGCACTTTATAATACCAATGCCATAATAGCCATCCATACGACTATCTGATCAAACCAATTAAAATCCAGGGAATTATACATAAGAGACCCTAAACCTAATTATAGCGATTGCACTATGTTGCAGCAGGTTTATATTTATATTTTACATTGCTCTATGCAATGCTAAAGTGGAAAGCATAATACTGGTTTTATAAAACTGCAAATAGTGCAAGAAATCCTTTAACAGACAATGATTAAGCAATGCTAAACAGAGCTAATCTAACCTAAAGCTGGCCACAAATGAGAATGATTATTGTTCACAAAAGAAACCATCTACCAAACGGGACAATTTTCCACTAGGGAAGGATTCCTGTATCTGTGCCAAACAATACTCCCTGCTGTGAATGATAAGCATTCTGGTGTGTGGCTAGCTTAACTTGGTACCATGGCAACTGTTGATGTACATGCCGATAATTATGGTGTTGGCAAGATGGGGAAAATCTGGCCAGTATATAGTTACCTTACAGATGATATCAGTTAGGAATTTCTTTGTCCAGTCACACCCTGATATAATTCATAAATGTAGTTTCATAATTATGGAATAAATACAACCAAATTTCCTCTCATGGACATTTCACAGACAAACAATATGAAGATGATATTAGTAGAATGTGTAATGATGTATTTCCCGTATGTGACAAATGACAAGAAGTGCATGAAATAAATGGTTAAGTGCAGCTGTAGTATAAAGATACAGCTATGTTTATGCAATCATACAAGTTATATTCATATAAGCAATGTCTGTAATGTCTGCTGTTCAAAAATGGATGTGAATGAAATATCATCTTCCATTCTCAGTGAGTCACCAGTGAGTCAGACCTAAGTAAGCAATCACATCCAGATTCCAGTCTCCTTGATCATGGAATTTCCCTTTTAGACTAGGGGCCAGATTTACTAAGCTGCGGGAAAGGAAAAGTGGAGATGTTGCCCACAGCAACCAATTAGGTTCTAGTTCTTATTGGCAACATCTCCACTTTTCATTTCCTGCAGCTTAGTAAATCTGGCCCCAAATTTGGTAAGCCTGCATTTTACACCAATGTTTGAACTTTCTATTTAACATTTCCCTGTGATGTGTAAATGATTAATTAACAAAAGATAAATGGCTGCTACTATACATATATTTCCTACATGAACTACTTCTTTCTGAACACTGATGTGGTGTAGCTTTGTTACTTTAGGTACAGGTCAAACCTTCAAATGTGATGCACCAAGCTTCTGAGAGCAACAACACACTGCTTTGTTGTCAATAACCTTGCACTAGCATCTTTCTAAAACATTTTTACTCTGAAACATGATTATTAAAGGTATTCATTATTAAAGCTATAAAAAAGACAAGGTTATGTTCTCAGATATATACACTGAATAAATGCTTGTGGTGCATTACAGAAATAACAAGCTTATTATAGTATATTTCCCTTATCTTTATAGGCATCTAGCATTCATACCGCAAATTTTGGCATGGCCACTTTCCAACCATTGTCAATTCCCCTTTTCTGTTTTATCTTAACATTTAGTACTATTAGAACAGCTAACTTCCCTATTTTCTACTGCACCTGCTAGCTTCCGCCATGCTTTATTTAAGGTGCCATTAGAGAAGATATATAGATTGTGAGTTTGTGAGCAGGGCCCTCTTACCCACCCAGTCTGTCCATTACTGCCCAGTCTTGCTTTATAACAAATGTTTAAAATTGTAAAGCACTACATAATATGCTAGTGTTATATAAAGGCCTGTTAATACATAAATAAATAAAAAGAGATCTTCAAACAGCAGCCATTATTGCTACACAAGGTTGCAGACTAGCTGTAAAAGTAAAACAAGCAGTCTTCCCCAGTAATGATTTGGATTTTTTATTTTTTTTAATCTTAGCTACCATTAATTAATTAATTAATTACCATTAATACCCCTTTCACATCACCACTAAAAACCTGGGTTTTTGGCCTTAGACCCGGGTCTTGGCTCAAACCTGCCTGTAGTGTGTTTTTCCACTTTAATTTTGAGGGTGACTCTAAATCCAGACCTCCATGGGTTAATAAATTTGATTTCCATTGATAATTTTTGTGTGATTTTGTTGTCAGCACATTCAACTATGTAAAGAACAAAGTATTTAATAAGAATATTTCATTCATTCAGATCCAGGATGTGTTATTTAGTGTTCCCTTTATTTTTTTAAACAGTGTATTATATGGCTAGAGTAGTGTGATTGTTGGATATAATATGTAATGTGGGGAGAGTGGTATGACTATGGGTGTGTAATATATTATGTGGAGAGAGTGGTGGGATTGTTAAATTAGAATAAAAAATTTGAATAATGTGACAAGGTTCAATTTTGTTGGCTCAAAGTGTCACGCTCTAATCAAGAGAGAGAAGGAGATAAAGTAGTAGAGAGAGAGAGGAGAGAGAGGAGAGAGAGGAGAGAGGAAGAGAGAGAGAGAATGAATATAGGGACAAAGGAAGTACAACCCACAGACACTTTTTACCACAGTGGTTCCTGTTTTAATACACTTGTTTAACCTGAGCCTCAAAGGAGTCAAAATTAATTACTCCAACTGTCTCACAATTGGTTTGAAGAGTTCTCTTTATAAGCATTAGGGTGTTTGAAAATTAGGATACCAATAGTAAATCTTCAGCAGCGATCGTTGTTACTTAGGACAAGCATGGGAAAGTAAATGTTTAAGCATGTTTTAACTAAACAAACTCACAGTCACCACTCTCTGATGGAGTTACAGAATTGGGTTAAAGCTGGAGAAAAATAGTTTCCTATTAGCAGTTCAACTCTTTTCTGTAATATTATTATTAGCAATGATTTTGAGATACATTTTATGCCATTATTATATTTTATTACATATGCCGTCTTCCATCTGGTTGTACTTGTCTAGTTGCCCCGCATACCACTAGGCAGCAATCTGTGTACACCTGTAATACTGCGGCTTGAAAACCTGTGTTAGATGCTGCTATCTTTCAGCAATGCCAAAACACAATAATAATGATACGCCAGATTTTCATAATTTAGCCGGTTTAAATCCCTCCCAAATTGTCTATGGATTGTATAGATACACAGTTTAGTACATGACACAGCAATCTCACACTTTTGGGAATATAAAATAAAATACTTACAGGGATAAAGCAAGTCCCAAAGCAAGCCCCAAAACTGCCTGAAATAACCATCGTAAATGTCCAAATAGACTTGCTTCATGGCTGCATATGACAAGTCATTCTGATTAGCTATATCAGCAACCATGCTTGTACTTCTGTGACAACTTTTCATGAGACATTTAAACTACTGCAATAAACCTGATGTACTGAATAATAATCTTATATATTTAAAAAAAAAACTCTCCTCTGCATGTGAAAATGTCTCCAGAGGACGTTTTTGTAATAATTGGGTCTGTTCTTCAAGCACAGACCTGAATATTTTCTGTTAAAGACTAAAATAATTCAATCCGGTGAAAGACCTTAGAGGGAAACAGAGGTCCTCAGAAAAATAGCTTTCATGAGAATATGTAGTAATATATATTGATGCTACAATGCCAAATATTATCATGTGATTTAGCGAAAAATTCCAGTGATGTACAGGGAGACAAATAACACAAAAAATAAAGCGCATGTCTTGTGTTGCAGCTGTGCCTTTATATGAAGTGTTTATTTTTAAAACTGGAACAAGATCATTCAGAGTATAGGATTATGGATATATAGTGACTTTTATGCTTTCTCCTATTTTAAAGGTTTCTTTATCACACTAAAGTCTTCAATGCTCACTTTCTCATACATTCCCCTTCTTGTTTTTTTTGCCTTTTTTTTTTGTTTTAAATCTCCATCTTTAATAACATTCTATAAGATTTAATGGTTGCTTTGTATGCACAGTAGTTAGAAATAAAGTAAGGTTACCAATCAGTTGATATTGTTCATGGACAAATAGCTGTGCAAGTCTACACTGAACAATAATAGCCAATAACAGCAGAATAAATACCAATTATCAAAGTGGGCATTTTAATAGTAGCAGTTTTAAATAGCTTGCTTATGCATTGGTCAAAAAGAGGATTTTGCTGGGGGGTTTTTTTTTTTACTGCAAATGTGTTTTTCCTGTTCAAAGATTATGTTGCAGAAAACATTTTTCAGAAAACTAGATGATAAAAAACACTGCAGTAAATATTTCAAAATAATTAATACATATCTAACTAATTTTTCAAATAAACAGTGGACCAAATTTAGAGATTGAAAATAAGAGAGGAAAGTTACTTCTGGGCAAAACCATGTTGATTTTGGGGGAGTCAAGTTAATTGTAGTCTTTGCATGCAGGGATATATCATTGAATTGCTTACTGCACACAGATAATGTCCAGCTTTACTATAGCACTGTTATTTAGACTTTAGCCAGGAAACATCACCTCTCAACTCTAATATTGTTTGCAACAGATGAAATGACTCCCCTGAAGTCAACATGGTTTTGCCCAGGGGTAACTTTCTTCTCTTATTTTCAATCTCTTAATCTGGTCCTGTATTTTAACTTAAGTATCTGAGAAATTTCAGACAATGATACAGCCGCAATATAGCTGTTGTCTGTATCATTGTCGAAAATTAGCCTGGCAACCACATCCCTTATTAAAATTGGCACATGGTGCTGGATATATAGCCTTAATTTTATATTGGTCACTGGGAACCTGGGAGTGTGTGGTCAAGCTTAACTGTTCCTGTAAAACCATATGAGCCCAAAGTCAATTGAGTGTGGGTCCCCACTGCGAATGGCCCTATTTCGATTGGGCCTTTATCGAAATCAATTGCTTCTGTCTTGCTAAGCAATCGATCCCCAAAGCACCGAACACGGTGCTCGAATGATAAGTACCCTCAACTC
>WWET01001738.1:72475-87673 GCA_011038615.1 Limnodynastes dumerilii | reverse complement strand
ATATACATATATATATATATATATATATATATATACACACACACACACACACGTAGATTGGTGAAAGGCACTCCTCCTCCCCAGCGGGCCATAGCAATACATACATGCCCGAACAGATATTCAGATCCAAATGTAGAGAAATACGATGAACGGCACTCTCTGACTTCACGGCAATAAAATAATACAGACGGACTACGAGAATTCCAACATTTCAGTTATTTACTAACTTTCATCATGGATAAAAGTGAGTAAATTCTAGGAAATATTGCACTATAAAACTCCCCTTTTTATACAATATATACACACACACTTACAGCAGTAAACTTACCTGCTTCTTTTCTTAATGCCACTACTCTGAGGTGTCATGTATTTAATATCCCAGTCAGCCTGTGTGTCACAACAGCTTCCAACTGAATCTGCACCGCTATTTAATCTTCAGGGCTAACGCAGCTCTATATGAGGATGGATGTCAGTAATTGACATCTTCCTCCTAAGCACACTATCGCATCCGCCAGAATATGACAACAACTAAGATACAGTGAGCTTAAGTGGAGGATGTCAATCACTGACATCTATCCACATAGATGATGAAGATTGGATATTTATGGTCCTCCCAGGTTAATCTGGCCCTGAATACAGAAAATTCATGTGTGGATAATGTATTGAAAATAACCATAATAAATGTATTAAAAAGGTCCCACAAAAGCTGTATACATACATACAAACATACACACACAAACAAACACACACTGTGGCATATACACACACTGAATTCACTAAAAACACCCAGCCCTAAACTAGATTAAAAAAAACCCTGTAAACTACATAAAATGTAAAGCAAAAGTCCCACAAAAGATGGGTCGGACAGAAGGAGAGTGATCGTTTTCCTCGTGTGGAGATCCAGCTGCTATCATGTTATGCAGGGAGGCTTGGTGTCAGAGGGAATACCTCTACAGGAAAGCACAAGAGGCCAAAATGCATAGCATTTAGACAAGAAGCGGCCTTTGGCAGAAAACAGAATCATCAGAATAAGCTGGAGTTTGACAATGTGGCGGTGAATGGGTGGCCTCGCACATGGATAAGTGGGCAGGTGTTGAAAATCCAAATATCATACTACATCCAGGGATGTATATGTTTGCCAAGGAGGTGAAGTTGATATCCCCAATGCCCATTGCATGAAAAGAGGAAACCATGATATGGGTACACTACTTCAGTCATAGTTCAAAGCAAATTACGTCTCGGACATCATGATGGTCTACATGCCGCAGTGTGCAAGATGACCTAATTGTAGGTCACCAGCCATTTGAACCCTGTATAGTGTCCTCATGTGGCACGACATCCCAGATCTGGGCACTGTGTCTGAGCACTCCCGGGATTAAACCCTGTGGAGGCCCCTAGGCAGTTGAAATCTCCGGGCTCCCCTCACGTGCACCCTAGTGGAATAACATTGAACAAAGTGGAGTGCATGTCGGCCACTAGATGGAGATGACCATTACTACTGTGCTGTACTATTACACATAGGTAGGTTGCACTTACACCAACATTTTTTCGAAGCTGACAGATGAGCTTCTAAGAGAGAAACTATAATGTGAATCTGATGTCTATGGTTTATGAACTTTAAGTTGTTAATGGGTACATTACAATAATACAATATTTTCTCTAAAGAGTCTTTAATGTAAAGTTTTCATTTCTTTGAGTTGATTATTTTTTCAACCTTTGGAAACAATTTAAGAAAGCTTGATTGTAATTTTCTTTCAAGATCAAACCATTATTATTTGGATGAATGATCGCAGGGCCCCTACTAGGCGCGGTGCCCATAGGCCAGTGCCTACTCTGCCTATTTGATAATCCGGCACCGTGTCAGAGGCTTATCCACATGTCATTTCCCACAACTTCACATCATGGCTGGAGCAGCAGGCATCCAGCATCCTGAAATGTTTATTCTCTGTACCCCAGGAAGAGAATAAGGGGATAATCACATTTCTAACCAGGATGGCTACATCTAACACAGGCACCATGTCTACAAGAAAATGGATCATTCCAATATTTAGCTATCAGAGGTCTGCAATCGCTCTGACATGAAGTTGTATAAGATTAAACTGGGCACCCTGAAGAATGAAAACACAGGTGGAGTGCCATTTGCACCTATATGCCAATACTGGAAAGAAGAGTAAATTCCGTACCATTGAACAGATTTCTGTGCATTTGTCTGTAGTTTGTAAATAAGATCTTTTCCAGACCAAAAAATAAAAAGTCTCACAAATGTAAGATACATGCATGCTTTTTCCATATTTACATGGATTTCTAATAAATTCAAGGTTATGTGTTTGTCCAGATCCTGCTTTTGTGATAAGATTTCAATGCATTTAAAATGGTTTCTGTTCTTCTGTATGAATCTAATGTATATTTGGGTGTTTTTGTGTGTATATGCAAAGTGTGTGTAAATGGATTAATTATGGGTACATTTACCATTAATATAACTGTTCTGATATTATCTATGTAAGATGTAAAACTTATTTTAAAACTTATATAAAAATGTAATTGATTTTCTCTATTTTGCAAATAAAAGACAGGCCGGGCTTAAATTCACATGTGGTGGGATTTGGTATTACAATGTATAGTATAGGCGCGTGATTTCAACAGACTTCTAAAACCGCCAACATTTTTCATTTGCAGAGGTCGTAAAATTTCTTGTATTATGTAGCCAAGGACGAAATGGGCATCTGGCAGTCCCGGTAAATGCTAGATGGGCTGCTGGGGGGATTGGCTTGTACCCAGCGCAGCTGGAGAGAGCTGGCAGTCAGTAACAGCTGATTATTCTCTGCTTAGCGTTACAAGCATAGAATTCCACATTTTCAGTAGCCTTTCACTGGTGCCTGACAATCAGCCAATCATGAAGTACCTGATGTCATTGTGAAACTTCCTCAATGGCTTCCGCAGCTATGAACCTCCCTCACTTCTTGCACTTTCTTCCAGTTCATCTCAGCATAGCTCTGCTAAAAAGTAGGTGTTAGTGTGTGAGGTATACAAGATGTGATGTGTGTGTTTCATGCATGTTGAGTGTTATGCATGTATGTTGTGTGTAATTCATGTATGTAATGTGTTTGTGTGTTATGCATGTATGTTGTGTGTATGTGTGGTGCACAAGATGTGTTCTATGTGTTATGCATATGTTATATATGTGTATGTGGTTGTGTGTGTGTTATGCATGTATGTTATGTGTGTGTTATGCATGGGTGTGGGTCAGTGGTCAGAATGACCCTTTTCCAAAACCTGTTTTCTACCAGCCATTTTCGAGCCAGCTCTGAAATCGATTGCTCCTGCCCCACTGACGACAAGCAATCAGAGATCCCCAGGACAAATTGAGTGGTGAGTATTTATCTAACCCCAACCCTTATCCTAATCCTCACCCTAACCCTCAATTCCATTACCTTAACCCTAACCTTCTTCACCCTGCAGCCTGACCCTAAGACTCCCTTCTCCACAGCCTAACCCTAAGATTCCCCTCCCCGCAGCCTAACCCTAAGACTCTCATCCCCGCAGCCTAACCCTAAGACTTCCCTTGTAAACTCACCTCTTGTGTGGTGAGTATGTAGCAGGTGTTCTGTCGGGTGCGCCAGGGTATTGAACCAGGTTTCAGAAAGTCAACGAATGGTTAAGTATGTTGAATAAATTCGGCATTCTTAGCCATTCATTAGTAAAACCTTCTTATTAGGTATATTTTCGAAATACGGACAGCTAAAAATGAGCTTTAGGCGTTTCAGACTTTCAGCAAAAGACGCAGCCAAGTGACTTAGCAACCGATGTAGTGAGTACCCAACAACTAGTGGGCCTGTGTGCATTAAGTGCCCCAGTCCAGCCCTGATAGGACCAGTATATTTGGAAAAGCAGTTAGCATTTATTATCCTTCAAAAATATAAATTATTCCTGTCTGTTCTCCCAGATTGTCTGTAGATGAAACTATTTTTGAGATTTCTCCAAAGATCCCAGCAGAATATTAAATTTCTACCAAATTTTTTTTCTTCAAAATTGTAGTTAGCTGTTTTCAATATTGCCATCATAGATACATTCCATGCTAACCTCACACAGTTACGTTGCATTACTGTAACTGTTTCACAGCTCATTAGGCCCCAGGGTGAAGAGGTTAATCTGAGAACATGCAGGAGTTGAGGAAGAATGAGGTCCAAGCCTGATGGATTCCATATAAGATCAAAGGAGGTGTGGTGACCTTTTCTACCAGGCTGAAACAAATTCTAATTTTTTAGTCAACACGATGATGTTGGCTGTTAAACATTTATCAGTAAGCTGAATTCTTTTTATAGTAATAAAAAAAAGTAGGCCTATGAGTATACTGTAGCTATTGCTGCAATATTCAAAGATAGATTATATAGACTGTTGATAAATGTTGCATCATAATGTTTATATAATATATTATTTAAAGAGTATTTAATAGATTCAGAAATCCAAATTTTACTATTGCCAAGCCTCAGAGGCAAACTGGGTAAAGCAGTCACAAATTTCAAACTGCAGAACTAAATTGGAAGCTATCAAACATACATATTTATAGGCATAGAATTAGTAATATTCTATGAATTGTAAACCAGTTCAAAATATTTGAAGCCTCTCTATTAGTTGTTTGGCCTATTAGCTTCTGTTTGAGGCAGCCAATGAGTTGGAATTGTTCTCATTATAAAATAACACTGTTCACCTTTGCAGTAACAACATTGCTTTTTCCTGGAAGAGGAAGGACAGGAAAAAAAACACACAAAAAACAAACATTGTATATGGGCAATGGTAATAATAATAATAATAGTGAGCTGCTCTTAAAAGCTATTTTTATTAATAGCATTATTATTATGACAATTAAATATATTTGAGGGAAAAGAGCAGTACATATTTAATATTAACAGTATATTAATAGTCATTACTGTTATCCCTTGCTTATTCTCACTGGCACTGCTAATCTTCTGTTATACTCACACCAATATCTAAATCACTGTGAGGCCTGTACTATCTTGCCTCTCTAATCAATTTGTTTAGTGACGTTTAGCAAGATAAGTGATTAATTTTCCCTGAGGTTCACAGGAATCCTTTAGTTACTGTTCACGAGCAAACATCAGGAATATAAATTCATTTATGTTGCGTCTTTCACACTTTTTTTTAAACTCCCAAATGATCTAACGTTTAAACAAAACTGACAGCTCCACAGAGCTCATATAAAAATAAATAAATCCTGAAAGCCACTTACATGTTATCCAGGAATCCTGAGCATATTTACAAACTTCATGATATGAGATGTTCACATATATACACAGTATAATACAATTTATAATAATTTATAAAAAAAAAAAATAAACAATAAAATACATATTTTTATATAAATGTGGCCATTCCCATAAATGATTCAACTGACCCATTATATACCCCTACATGCGTGCACTGTATTAGTTACACAAGTGATATGAAATAAGTTTTTTTTTTCTTTTGGATGATTACTCAAGTGATTTGCAGCTAAGACTACAAGAAATCAGCATGGTTTGCTGATATACCAGTTTGGATTCAAGTAGGGGGGGGGGCTAACCCTAGTCATAGGACTTTATCCTGTGGTTTATCATCAAGCTCTTGAAGATGAATGTCTTGCTGAATTAAACTTTTGCCCTGTGTAAGTGGGCTTTTTTTTTAACTGCCAATAGATTACTACTGAGGCAGAAGGCAGCATGTGGCTTAGTGCATCCATACTTAGTAACAGTTGGCTGTTGTATAAAAGTTTCTTTAGGGAATTCATTAATTCTTACATGTTCTATCTGCCATGTGCCAACCCTGCTTTAAATAGAAATATCTTTGCTTTGTTTAAAATGAAGTATTGGCCTTTAGTGGAAAATGCAGGATTTTGAAAGACGGATTTCCAATGCATGTAATAAATGTGGGGTGTATTAGCATACTTCCTAACTTTTTGGAGCCCGAAAATTGGACAAATAAGTTACGCCCCATCCCACCCCAGCTCTGCTCCCGTCCCGCTCCTATTGCCATACTGCACGGGGCAAAAACAAAAACAAAACCCTGCCTCCAGTGTAGCCCACTTATTAGGACAAACTGGAAGGCAGTCAGGACAGTGGGATAGTCAAATGAAATCAGGATTGTCCCACTGGGATCAGGACAGTTGTGAGGTATGTATTAGGGATCTGGACATGGCACACATATGCTAATACCAGACCCTCAATATACCCCACATAAAACTAAAATTACCCCTAGCCTGTCAGTGTGTGTGTGTGTGTGTGTGTGTGTGTGAGTGACCGTAAAGCTCACATTGGTGGGGTGATATATTTTTATATTTGTACACACTAATATATATTGTCTGTGGTCTCAGTATCTGCACGTATGTCCGTTATGAAAGAGGTTTTAATTCCCTGAAACATCAGAATAAACGTGTTTGTTTTTATGCTGGTTTTCCTGTCTGTGAGTGCCACTTTTTACAGTTACCTTATTGCTTCATCGTCCCTGTAAGCACTTTATCATTATGGTTGGAGCCTGAGTGCCGTTCTTCCTACAGACTATATATTTATATATCAGCTATTTAATCAAATAGATTACTTCTGTACATATATTATAACAAACATCAGGTAAAGTTGTACAGTACTCTGTCCATCCTTCAAATAAAGACTGTGGCACAGTGTCTATATGAAGGTTTTGTTCTACCAGTTCAAAAGGATCAGCTTGGTGTTAACAGGGTAGTTGGTTGATATTATTAATAATTTCCACAAATTTCTTTTTTACACAAAAAAATTAGATGACTACAACGCCAGCAACATTAGCAATATAATGTTCTAATTTACTATGTAAACAATAAGGATAAAAAGATAAGCTAGTGAAAATAACTTGTTGCCTATCTTGTCCTGCGGTCTACATGTCTTTTTTTTAACTCTCAGTATTATTATATACTTAAGAAGCTTCATTAGTCCAGTTAAATATTTACATTGGCTTCAATTTCTGTTGCTTGCCTGACTGGGAATTCTCTAAAAACAGAGCCTGATAATGTCTAAAGTCCGTAAGGAAATAAGGAAACAGGCCAACAGAATAGTCTCTCAAAGAACATAAAACAGAATTTCATTACATAAACAAAGTAGTCTTTAAAAAATAAAAAAATAAATAAAAAGTAATTCAACCACAATGCAAATGTTTTTGTTTTGTTTGTTTATTTAAAATGTTTTTTTTTTTATATAGGACTATGTACCTGATGTGTGTACAATACACTATGCTACAATCTGTAAAAGACATAGTTGATTGAGTTAAAAATTAGGATCTTCCAAAAATCCAATCAAATGATCAGAAACGTTTTCAGACGGTTATACAGTACACACCGGTAAGATAGCTGCTGAAACTGTTGTTTGATTGTGTGATCTGTATGATTATCGTCAGAAAATGCCCCAGTGTGTATCTTTAATAAGTATCCCACTGGTCACAGCTTTTTACAGAAAAAGATTATAGCAATTTCCAGGCTAAAACAATGCATGTGTATTAAAATACCTTCTGTCTTCATGAACCAAAGGAGACTACCAAAATACGTCCCAACTAATGACAATGCTGAAAGATGAAGTTTCAGTGTGTAATTGCCATAACCACCCTACTGTACTTGCAAATTGTCACTTTATGAGACTAATTTAGGAGAAGATACTTGATGAGCAGTTAATGCTGAGCTCACACAGCACAAGTGCTGAACTGCATTACACCAGCTAAACACTCCTAGGGAGGAGTCTATGTGACAGCTGTCAACATAACTCTAATTCCAGATGAAAGGGGGCAAAGTTGCCACAGAAGATCCGTCTGTGCTTCAGGGAGAGCACAGAAATAGTAGAGATGTCATCCAAATTATAGTCACCACATTATTATGTGGTGAAAGTGAGGTGCCCTACAAAACCTACTGAATTTACAGCATCATAAGTCTTTGTGGGAAACTGTGATTCCTTACATTCAAATACCATAATTAATAATCAGCTGTTTTTCTATATTAGGGAGTTCTTTATAGAATGCCAAGGCTGCATCAATAGCAGACACACACTGCATAGAGCCAGATTTATTTAATGACCTTACTAAGATGTGTTTCCTAGTAATACAAGCTACAATTAGTCACATTAGCTGCACACATAATAAAGGAGGTGCTATGAACTCTGCTATAGCTTGTGATAGATATCACAGTATCACTCCTTAATACTATTGCACTGCTATTATTTGTCCATGAACATCAGTAAAAACAATCAGGTGAGTGCTAATCTGAAACAACTAAATACCCACTTAAAATAGCTCTTATATAAAAATGTATTGAAAAAACCCAATACATAAAGAGCTATTGGGTTTATTTAGCCATGAGGCAAAGACAATCGCTGGCTATGTATGAGAGGTGTAATCCCATAGAACTATAGACAATTGATAAACAAAGAAGGCTGTGCTTGAAAATCAATGCTCAGTGATAAAATTAATACAAGCGAATGGTATTAGGGTAAAAATATATTAATGACCATACATATATATGTTAAAAAAATATATCAGATGAAGAAAGCACCATATATAGTACCAATTACTAATTGTATCAGTTATACTAGAGCACAGAAAGTAATGCTGAACCAGTGAAAGGGAAATGGGTCATACGGTAAAAGGCTCGGCAGCCCACAGGGAAACACCCTGTAAGATAACTCCAAGGTCCAAACGGTTAATGTCCGAATGCAAAGCTGTTTAATGAGTACATATGCATCTGTATTCCCAGGTAATTGCAGAGTAAAATCAAGAACAGAACCGTTCTTCGAATGTAAATCAACTGTTTTCTATAGTTGGTTCACAGCATATGCAAAGGTACCGTATAATATAGACTACAAAGTTAGTGTCTATAGTTTCTCCATAGTTTTTTTATTTTTTTATTCTAATAATAACAGTCAATGAAAAAATATAGACTGCTTGATCGCTGCACTTTCTAAACTCGCCAACTGAATTTAAGGCATTAAATACCTCATTTAGATCCAAACTCTAAGGTATAGGCAATAATATGTAGAAATTAAACTGGCTTTGATATAGCAGACACTGAATTGGCATTTTCAATTCATCTGCCAAAATATGACATTGGAAATGTACCACTTATCTATTATGAAATATTAAGTAAAACTACAGCTCAGTGACTGTAAATGTGCAATTCAACAAAGTTTTATACAAATTACAAACAAGCATAAAAAAGCATTAGACATACAATCTCACAGCGTTTAAAACCAGGGACAGATCTAGATTTAAAATCAATGAGGTTTATCCAGAGTTGGAAGTAAAAGTTTAAAAAAAGCAATTTTGCACCTTGGCAAAGCCATGTTCAACTGCAGAGGGAAGCCATTTTAAATGCAAACAATGATTTGAGAGGTGATGTTTTGTAGCTCAACTCTAAACTAGAGATTACAAATAAAGCTGTCCAGTATTTGTGTTCAAAGCAAAACCCCTTGCACTGCAACATAGTTAGTCCAGGTGTAGATTTTTGTGCAGTTACTTTTAAATCTGGATCAGGCAATGAATCTAAATTAACATTTTTCATATTTTGCTTTTCATTTTTGTTTTGTTTTTTTCTAATCAACAGGCAGTGATGTGAAAAAGAGCAAGCCTTATACGTCATTATGTGTGTATGAATAGCTTTTATGGAATGCAGATTTCGATTGGATACCAAAAAGTCAAAAATAGACCAAAGCTAGAACGGCATCTAGGAAGTACCTTTATTTGTCAAAATAGTTCAGAATTAATCTTTCTATTTGAAGAGATTCTTGGAGAAAAGACAAGTATGTTAATAATGGATTCAGAATACATAGTGCTGGTATATACTGTACTGATGAAGACAAATATGATTGTGCCTTTCTGTATAATGTAGTGAAACCTGTTAGACGGTTACATAAAAGATTTTGACATTCTCATGATATTTATATATAAAATAAAAATCTGAATTGTTGAACAACCATTTTTTAGCCACAATTCCTAAATACATATTAATTATCATTTTAATGATGGAAGACAAAACTGACCCAGTCAATATTACACTCCTCAGCTATATACAGTGTATAGTTAACACAATGACGTTAAGTCTGAGACTCTTTACCTAATGCAAACCACAGTATAGAAGGTACATAAAGACCATCTATTTTTTTCTGTGAGAACAGGTTAGGTCCTGGTTTTATTCAATGGAAAAGATTGTGTTACTTTCAGTTGTCCTTCAGTAAAGAGCACTTCTGTCTCCTTAGTAATAATATATTTAAATGTAATAATGGGGTAGATCCAGAACTACGTTTGCCGTACGTTTATTCACGGAGCGTATTTCCGTGCGCGTAAATTCGCTACACTCCCCTCGGCACACCCCTTGCACGGACGTATTTTGTCAAGATACGCTTTCCAAACCCTACCTTAACTTTTTCCAATGTAACCGCAGTGATACGCACACGTACGTATGGGCTGAACGAATTTACGCAGCTAAGCACGCCCATACTGTACACTATAAATAAAACCCCCCGCCTACTTCACGTATTTCACACGTAATTTGGAGTAACGTAAAATTGGCACGCCCACACGTAAGTATTTATGTGACACATACGTGAATGGCCCATACGTTCACAATTACGCTAGGTTAATGTGCGTATTTTGTATGGTGCGCACATTGGTTCAAAACAGCGATTCACGTCTCCGCCATGCGTAAATTCGCTTCGAACCGTTGTTCTGGATCAGGCCCAATATGTTTAAGTGAAATGTTGTTCTGGATCAGGCCCAATATGTTTAAGTGAAATCATAAATGAGGCTTAAAAAAAAGCCCTGAGTTGGGTGCATAAAAACTGACTTTATATATTTAAAAAAAAGATGAATAATTCAGTGTCCGCTCTTTTGATGTGATTTTTTTTTGTTGGTGGAATTTTCTCTTTTTTTGGTGCCCTTCTAGTACTAAGGTATAGTTGTCTCGGAGAATAGAGATAGAATAGGTAGGTATACATAATGAGAGATGACAGTATACACTGGGCAGACAACATAGGTGGACCACTACAAAACTAAAGTATTTCAAACCACACATTTCATGAACTTCACTAAATAAGTGAATGTTAGTAAATGAAATGTAATAGTTTTACATATAATGCAGCAGGAGATGTAGCTATAAGGCATACCACTGTATATTTCCCCCTGTCCACCACTGTTGCTTCAAATTAGGTCCAATGATGATATGTTGACAAGAAACAAAACAAGCAGTGCTATATATGGAGACAAGCATATTAACATGTCATTATTTTTCATGTCACATAGTAGACAAAATGTTATTTTGTAGAAATTCAGAAATATGATTTTGTATTGTGAGGCCCACATACATACATATATTTTCCAGATGAATATATAAATATGTATATTATTCTAATAGTAGTAAGAATTCACAAATGTATAAGAAACACATAAAAACATAGCTATGAAACACTTTACAGAAATCATTCCAAGTGTATTTAAATGTAAGAAAGAAACTCATAAACAAAACTATTTATTCATGAAAATGTACATGTTGCAGGCATTGTTGATCACTTACTTATATACTCTTTGCAAAACATTTTGATATGTAAGCATGAAATAATATGGTAGAAAATAAACAACTATTTGGGGCTTAATGAGTATATTTGCCAAAATATTACAAATTACAAATGTTCCATTGACTGCAAAAGAAAAATGACAATATCTGAAACATTACATTATTCATTTGGTATGTTCAGGTGACATACAAGAGGCTGTGTCCATAATCTGCCTACAATGTAGGCTCCAACGCTTGAAGATAATTGTATGCATATTTTACTCAATAAATCAGTCCTACCTGCTCCAGGAATGATGGCCAGCTTGGTTTCAACTAATCCCATTTTTGCTGATGAAGCTGATAAAACAGACAGAAAAAATAATCTGGTTTAAAGACCAACGGTTAGCAACACAACATTAGAGATGATATTAGTTGTACAAATTATATTGTACATAAACAGTATATAAAATTTTCTATCTTAGTAGCTCATAAATATGATATACAAGTAATGACATTAATTATAAAGTTGTCTAGTTACTAGACAAAAATATTAAAATTATGAGGAATAATTAAATTGTATATTAATTATAAAGTACATTCTCATAAACAAATGCTTGATAAGTACCGGTGGAACCTGGCGTCAGGACTTACATGAAAGTACAACTGCCCATGACTGTTTTCTCCCAAAAGTGCTATCCTAATATTATATATACATATGTGTGTGTGTGTTTGTGTTTGTGTGCGTGTGTGTGTGGTTTTTATAATTTATTTATAACTAACATATTAGGAGCATTCCTAAACATGCTCAAGTTTTATAATCTACACAGGCTTTTCAACAGCTACGTCATGAGCTGAAAGCTGGAATCGCAACTTGCCATAGGCCTGCAGCAAAGTCCGTTCCACTGTCTAAGGACTCCAGTGAAAATTTAAACAGAGTTTGATTTCTCACCCGGCTGCAGTCATTCCATGCATGGCAGAGGCTGGTTGTTTTCTGCAGATTGTGACAGTGAAGATTAACACTGGTTGTGTTATTAAGAGACCCATTCTAGGCAGCCATTAGAAATGTATTGTGTACTGTTGGAGATTGAAAACACACAAAAGTCTTATACTTTTCCTCCCCTGTTGGGATGGAGAATGTACCTTCAATGAACTGCAGATTACTATTACGTTACAAAAGACTTACTGTATATTCCTGTAGCCCATATTTTGGGTTATAATTAGAATGGCCCATGTCATCAGGCCACAGACCCATATAAAAATTCTGTTCTCTATTTCATACTGCGTATATACAAGATACAAGTTCTCAGCTGTGAGACTTATATGCTATGTAGGTTGAGGGTAGGAATGAGGAGGAAAGTATGATTGGACAGACAAGTAATAAATAAAACAAATGCATTTCCATGCCATAGACCATATGTTAAGTATTACCCATCCTGGTACAATTAATATCTCTATGCCCGCCTAGTGGGCCAACCCCCCATGCAGAGATTGAATTCTGCACAGAACGCTGCATTCTAATGTGGAGTTATTGGTACTACGTATGCGCAGTTCTCAGCTAGTCTGGATCCAGACCATAGTGTTCATTATAGAGTTTGTTGCTCATCAATAGTTAGAGGATGTAGGAGGAAACCCTGGTCATAGTTTCCATTAATAACAAGTTCCCATTAATGGAAAGACATTGAGGCTGATTCAGAGTTGTACTTACACCTTTTTTTAGGTGCAAGTGTATAGCTCGGCTAAACCATTTTTCAAAGTAAGGGGTGTTAATTACCGGTAACTTAAAAATTTTTGCATGCAGGGAAAATACATTACTTTTACACATAGAACTCAAATACTGCATAGCTTTATGTTTATTCTATAAAACAGAGTTAAGCTAAGAAACTTCACCTCCTAATTTTATTTCTGGTTTTAAAATTTAAATTTGCCTTCCCCTGCAATTCAACATGGTATTGCTCAGGTCTACACTAGCACCTCAAAAAAGGTGTAAGTGCAACTCTGAATCAGCCCCATATTCTATAAAGTGCCTCTGCGAAGCTCACATCTCAGCTTACGTCTTACAACCCAAGATATTGACGTGGCGGCAGATCATTTCAGGGTCACAGACCCTGGGACAATCCCTTTCACTCTGCATGCAGGGATGAAATTCCGAGACCCGGGTCTGCCCAGAAAGTGTGACAGGCAGTGTGTGTCGGCTGGGAGATTTGTTTATTATTGCCATAGCAATAGTAAACAAATCCTTCAATCATGTTTCTTTGTGTGTGACCCAGGTTGAAAAACCCAGGTCGCACCTTTCATACTGACTGGTTAGCCGAGTTTGGACCCAACCCTTCTTTTCTCCCAGGTCTGATTCTCAAGTGATAAGACCCGGATAGAGGCCCCCCTGGACCTTTCACATTACACCACTTGTTGGAGCCCCAATCCGGGTACAATGGCAAAAACCCGGGTTATTGCATGCGATGTAAAAAGGATATTAAAAAAAAAAATTATGGAGCCAGATAATCCATAAATTATGGGGAACAAAAAAAAAAGGTAACAACAGATTTTAAATGGCTTTTAATTTTATGTTTTGTCAACACAATCTAAATAACAAAAACAGATGATGTGCTGTAAAAAAAAATAGCTCCCCCACAGCCTTTTCTCATAACTTCCCCTACATACTTATCAGCTAAAATTACCTCTCACTTGTTTTTTTTATTAAAAATGATGTGTATAGTATGTTCATCTCTTAGAAACCATATTATGGCGAATGACAAAGCAATATAGATCATTAATCTATTAGTCAATGCCATAAAAATGACATGGCTTAAAACATATTGCTAATATTTTTTATTTTTGTATAGATACCAAGTGTAGAAAGTTGTTTTCGATCTATGGGAGGATAACATGATGATTACCTATTTCCAGGTCTCATACATAATGCCCAGGGTCAAAGGTTTTTCATTATTGCAGACTATTTTTGCAGGCTGGAAGATATCAGTGCTCTTTTCACAAATAAGCCTGGCACTTCAGACAGGGGAACAGATCAATGCTGTTTGTTTTGTCTTCTGTTATCACTGCTGTTTTATGATGACTTCATCGGTCTGCAACTACTGAAAACAGTGGTTGACATAGATACCAAATGCCAATGACAAATTGCATTGATAAAATAGGAGGATGAACTTTGACTCGCATTCAGAGCACACTTTGTAATGTTCATGTCATTTTAGCTAAATGGAGCCATGCTGAACAGATGAAAACAACTTAAAAGTGTATATATGTTTATGCATTTCACATGCTATTTTTGCCTTTATCATCTATGATTTAAAGTACTGATCATAAAAAAAAAAACTAAACAAACAAACCGCACAATACCTGTAGGTATAAAAACAAGGTAAATAAATAACTGGGTAAGGCTGGGGTGAGGGGATGTATCTGTCAGATAGTTAATTATCATCAACACTAAAGTAGATATAATAATACTGCATAGTTGCCGACTATAGATCTCCCAGACTCCTGGGAAAGGACTCCTTTCTCCCGGAGACAATACAATGACCTACACTGTATTGTCACATAAATAGTGACCGCTGCATTCGGACACTGTGTATGTGTTGCTATGGCAATACATACACAGTGCCTGGACGCAGCGGTCCGGGCACTGTGTATGTGTTGCC
>WWET01001738.1:41052-67636 GCA_011038615.1 Limnodynastes dumerilii | reverse complement strand
GTAGGGAGTGCAATGTAAGGACGTAAGTCTTTCCTGTGTATAATTAGGTACAAGCTGACTTTATTAGCTGTGAATCAGTCCTGCGTTTAGGTGCTTAAAATTGCTTATGATTCAAAGGTACGTAACTATACGCACTGATTAGGCTTCACAAAAGTACATTTTTTATTTACTAAAAATAGCTGGTACTCTCATTAACATAAGCAAACAAAAATCACCATTTAAAATACAACTCGAAAAAAGAATAATCATGACATACTTTACAATACACATAAAAACATAACATACTGAAAGTTACAAATAAAATGATCTACTACATATAGATTTTCATATAACATCTTAAGCATTAAAAAAAAAAAAACACGAACAATCACTACGTCAAATATAAGTAAATGTAATGATGTTTGTTCACAAAATTAAAAATAAATAGAGAATAAAGAAATAAAAACCTTCACAAATTTTAACCAAATAATGGGACCTTTACAATGTTAAAGTCTTGCACACAATGTAAAATCAGCATTGGATTAAATAAACAAGCCTTTATTTGTTTCATTTAAAAACACACATCCATTGATAAATATATATATAAACATGCAGCTGAAGGGCCTGAACAAAGTAGAAGATGCATTGTCTCACAGCAAACATTACGGTTCTTCAACTTACAAGTGGTCAAGGGCTACCTTAACTTTTCCTGTGCATGTGTTAGTTTACGTATAAGGCTCTCCTACTTGTGAATCAGTCTTAACTGTTGGAACGTCCATTCTGTACATTAGTAGCCCATGTGCAGCTCATTTCCATTAAAGAGTCTTGCCCCTCTAGCCATGCATGTGGGACTTGGTAAGTGCCAATGCCGTGTATGTGAATCAGTCGGCCATGGTTTACGTGCGTATATTTAGGTTCTGGGCATGTGCAGTTTATTTGATCTTAAAAATACGCACGTAGATTCTACTTAAAAGTGAATACGGTTCTTTGTCATTAAATATTGACCCATTAAATACTGACATGAGATTTTATAATTTAACTTACAAAGTATCATTTGTGCTTTTTTAAAGTATAATTAAGACAACTATCCTGAAATCCTGATAATCTAATTAAACATTATTATAACAGAGCTCTAGCAGATATATAGTACATAAGAAAAGGATATTTTTTTGGTATAGCTCCATAATCTAATAAAAACCTGTTGATCAATTAAACAATGTTAATGACCCTAGGAACTAGTGCACCTAAAATTTGCTGGGTGAATGTTATATATAATGTTTTTATTTCATTGTACGTATATGTATCTATTATTATGTTTCACTTGTAAGATGACTGGCCAGTACTTTCATTAATTATGTTATTAATGGTTAACAGTCTCGTTTCCAGTACACCATGTTTTATTAATGTTCTAAATGAATTTTGTTTACAAACAGAAATAGTTGGAATATTAAAGAAATGTAACAGATTATATTCAGTAATATATACTGAAATTTTAAAGACCATTTATACCATGTAAACTTAAACGACAACTAAGAAAGTTAGACAAAGGCAATTCATATTTTTAAAGATAAATTCCAGGAAAGTTTCATTATACGTATATGTATCTGTTATTATGTTTCACTTGTAAGATGACTTGCCAGTACTATAATCAATGATGTTGCTAATGGGTAACAGCATCGTTTCCAGTACAATATGTTTCATTAATGTTCTAAAGGAAATTTGTTTACAAGCGGAATATGTAATTACATTTTAAGACCATTTTATACCATGTAAACTTAAATGACAACTAAGAAAGCTAAACAAAGACCAAAATAAATAGAGCGAATATGATTGCAATTCAGATGATTGTACTGCATTTTGTTAAACACTTTGCCTTTGTATATAATGCTATAAAGCAAAATCTGTTTTTTCATGAACAAAATATAAAATAATGTATTTATGCATACCAGTCAACTTATTTAAACAAGAATGACCAGATTAGAAAAGACAGTTCATCTATCCTGTGTTTCAGTTCTGACAGGAAGTTTACAGCATGTGCACATTGCACCAAGGCAATGTTTTTATAGAAGGGTAAGATTATTGGGTGTGCTGGACCAATGAGGGACATAAATAAACTAAGTTTTCTATTCTGCAATGTAAAATAAAAAGGCATTTATATCAGCATTAGCTTCAAGATCAGTGCTTGCAGTTTAAAACTGGTCCCAGAAGTCACAATGCATGGGCTCAGAACCGTGATTAAATTCTATATGTTAGCCTCCACAACCTAGGCTGACAAAGGAATTCCTTACGTGTGAGGGGAATGCACACCCCCTGCACTCGAGTTGCACGTACGGATCTTCAAGACATGTAACCCTGCGTTAAGTCTCCATATGCAGAAGGACCATATAGAGCATGGTGGATTGTACGTAAGAGTTTTGGACGCTCTTACTGAAGGATTACCATGCCGTATCCCATATGCATGGTGAGTGGGCCCACCCACCACGAAGTGACAGCATTCTGCATCGCACAGATGAGATCCAATGCAAAATTTCATGTATTGCGCATACATGAAGATGTGTAAGGAAAGTCATGCAGAAATACAAGAACCTGAAAAAAATATCTTAGGGCCCGATTCAGATCTTCGTGCTACTTCCGTGCGCGTGGAGATCTGTACTGTAAGACGGCACGGAAGAGGGGTGTGCTCTCCACCCCCGGCCATTCATTACCATGTCTATCCCCTCCTGTCACGTGGGGATTGGGCATGATAATGGAAGGCAGACCCCTTCTTGGAACTTCTTCCACAGTAAGTTCTGAATGGAAGGAATTACGACTTGTTATATCTTGCATGTGCATACTGCGATGTTACTGGGCAGGGCTATGCACATATTCGCCTATTCAACAAATTGCAGTACAACAGGCATATCCAACTTACAGCACTCCTAAAGCTTGTAAAACACCATGAAGTTCCTGGTATCAACTATGCCTTTGCTGTTGGAGGATACTGGGAATTGTAGTCTGACAACAGCTGGTGTTGTCTATACCTGCAGTACAGCATACTGTAACTGTGCATATATCGTAGGTGTAAAATGCGAGCAAAACTTATGCATGATCACTGTATGTACACTGCAAACCTAATAATAAAATATTCACATTGGCCTTACCTGCCACAATAATGTCACTGGCTAAAGCCATCTCCAGACCTCCACCTAAAGCTACTCCATCCAAGACAGCAATGGTCGGCATTGGAAGGTTTGCTGAAGAAAAAGAAGTAACAATAAGAAATTCATGTAAAAAGTCTTAGTATGGTTCTGGTTTTTTTTTATCATCTTTATATTTTATTAAGCAGCATACAAATTTATGGGGTACAGAAAAAAAGGGGGTAAAGGGAAACAAACTGCACTGCAGCAGTATATTCATACTTTCAGGAACTGCCTATTGGGAAGGGGGAGGGAGAGAGAGAGAGAGTTTGATTAAATACCGTCATGTGATTAGAAGTGGCTTGATATAACTATTCATAACCTTAAACTAATCATTGCTTGTAAAAACATCTCTCACCATCTCCCACGCACTGACATGAATACTTTTATTTATCTAGCTATCAACATCATAAGTTAAAGGTTAGATTCATGAAAATCTACCAGAAATGTCTGCGTTCACATAACTGCCAACACTGTAATGGCTTTATTCCAAATGGTGGCAGTTGGGAATGTTTCAAATCAAGACTTTAAGGTTAATTCCTAACGTGAGTTATCCAGTAAGTTAGTGGTAAGCAAAGTACTATTCTACTTCTACTGATCTCCCAAAATGTTTTGATATCATGTTATCAGTGCTTCCTCTGATAGAGTTACCTTCAATTTAACAGTGTTAATAACATGACATGCAGGGTTGCAATGTGAATTTTAACATGCAGACCCACACAGTTAATTAAGGGGAGTTCTTTATCCTTTTGCAGTATTTGCAATGGCATCATCTATCTCCTCCCCAAAATTCTGCTCACTGCTAGTCAGTCACCACATGCGTTGACTGCACTGAGGCAAACTAATCTGTGCTTCCATCTGCACTCATTGTATCAGTGGCTTTGTGCCTAAAAGTATGCGCACATGTACTCGGCCAGTACAGTGCTGGTAATGTAATGACTGCAGGAGGAAGACATGGTAAGAGGTGTCAATCTGCATTCCTCTATTGCTTGAATAAGACAATCTGAGATTTATATAAAACCAGTACTGGCCCTTTAAGGTTTGAATATAATGAGTTACTTTGGCTGCTTCTTAATGAATTATGTTCTAATTTTATACTTCCGATAAACAATATATATTAACTTAGGAATCATTGTTGTGCAGTTAAAATAACACCCAGCCCATCTGCCAGTGCATGCCCATTTTATAGACAGATTGCGTTTTATCCATTGTCAACATCCACCCCCGTAAGGCAGCTGAACTTAAGGGAAAGATGTTGTTAACCATCATTGTAATGATCTCAACAAGTTCATACAGTACATGTTTTGTCAACAGGAAAAACCCTGATCTTCAAAAAAAAATGGTTAGGTGATAAAATAAGTGCAACCACAAAGAAGTATATTAGCAAACTTCACTATATATGACTGTGTTTAATTCACAGTTCAACCCAATCATTCAACATCTACTACCTGCTAGAAAACGAAATTCTGGAAATGACCAACATGCACCATCAACATCCCTGTTCATGTAACTAGGTAGGGGGTGGTTGGGCTGAGTTACTGGACAAAATATTATTATATTCACATTATAGAGGATCATCATTTACTGCATGTTTGTTAAACATGGCACAAAGAAAAAAATAATAATGTTGAGTTTCCAGCACATTTTTTCTTCGATATGTGCATACATATCTGATCATAGATTTTAGAAACAGTGTTGTATAATGGATATTATAAATACATTTCTGTAAATTTTTATTCTCTAAGGTAACAAATATATTGTTCTGCGCAATAAATCATTTCTACACATTATTGAACATATATATATATATATATATATATATACACATAATATGCTGGCACAAACCGCACCTCCTACTGTATAACTTCCTACTGTATAATAGATTTTTCCGACAGGTTATTCCACACTAATTCAATGCAGGGTTCCAAACTGACCGTTAATCTGATATGTACATTGGTTTGGAAGTTATATACCTTAAAAGCTGCAATTTTTTTTTTTTTTTTACAAAAAATGTGCTATTAATATGATTCTTTAATTTCTCACCTAATTGAGCTAGAAAGTTGGGCAAGCATACATAATATGCTGGCACAAACCACACCTCCTACTGTATAACTTCCTACTGTATAATAGATTTTTCTGACAGGTTATTCCACACTAATTGAGTGCAGGGTTCCAAGCTGACCGTTAATCTGATATGTACATTGGTTTGGAAGTTATATACCTTAGAAGCTGCAATTTTTTTTTTTTTACAAAAAATGTGCTATTAATATGATTCTTTAATTTCTCACCTAACTGAGCTAGAAAGTTGGGCAAAATCCAAATTGGGGGTTTTCCTATAATATATAACACAGAAATGTGTTTCAATAAAAATTTTACATTTTAAATTTTATAAGTCAAAATGTTGATTTTATCAACATGACAAAACCAGTTGAAAGCCAGTTACCACCTTACTGATATCCACCTAACAGAAAAAGTCTCTTAGCAACAAGATCAACACTGTACACTGCCTGAGGAGCAGATCCTAAGAAACACTAAAGGGGCATTTTTCAATCGCTGGGACATACCAGGAGAGAATTTCAGCTCCATCCTGGTAGGCAATCTTACGGCATGGCATTACAAAGTAGAAGGAGGAAGCTCTTCTGTTCTATGGGAGGGGGAGAGATGGTAATTGTACAATAAGTTTAATTACGTTCTTACGTATAATCTTCGTTTTTGCACCGACCCCATTTTACATGAGTAGGTGTGAAAATTTTCAGGTAGCGACCACAGGGCAGCATTATTCTGGATCCAGCCATATGGGTGTAGGCCATTGCCTTGAATGGCCCCTGGGAAATCGATTGCTTCTGCCTCACGGAGGAAAAGCAATCGATAATTTTCAGGAGTAAGACTTTTTCTAATTCTTACCCTAACCAGTCCATTCCATTACTCTAACCCTAACACTCCCCTTTAATTACTCTAAGGGCCAGATTTACTAAGCTGCAGGTTTGAAAAAGTGGAGTGTCACAGTCTGACACTTACCCTGTCAGGAGCCAGCTGGCGGTCCCGCGGTCCAGGCTCCCAGAGACTGTGACCAGCATAGTGACCGCCTCCTATACTCACCCAGCCTGGATTACTGCAGGTTCCTCTGGTGTGTCCCAAGTGGATTCTGGCGCTCTGTGTCTGTGCGCTTGGTCAGAGGGCCGCAACCTGCCTCCTTGCCTGCAGCCAAATCCATCCCCACCATCAGGGGCTCTGGTGAATATCAGGTTTGGGGTTAGACTCTTCACCTCTGGTCCGACGTGGTCCGTTTCCGGACAGGTGCTGAGCTCGGTGAGTGACATCCTGCTACCGGCTCAGCTCAAGACAAGTATGCCTATTGAACTTTGCCTTGCCTACCTGTTCCAGTCCGGCATAGTCCAGTCCTGTCAAGGCTGCTCATTGAACTTTGCCTTGCCTACCTGTTTCAGTCTGGCATAGTCCAGTCCTGCCAAGGCCTATTGAACTTTGTATTGCCTAACTGTTCCAGTCCGGCATAGTCCGGTCCTGTCAAGCCTGCTCATTGAACTTTGTATTGCCTACCTGTTCCAGTCCGACATAGTCCAGTCCTGTCAAGCCTGCTTATTGAACTTTGAAAAAAGAAAAAATTGGAAGCGATTGGAGTATATCACACAATTTTAATAAGCTCAGTTAAACACCAAATAGACACAATTTAAAATATATTATCAATGTAGACAGATGTTTCAATAATATATAAACATTAATAGAGTTGCTCTGAAATGCTAATCTGATTCAATAATCTATCGTCCAGACCACAATCTCAACAGTAAGCCACAAATTGTTTGAAATGAAGAGAAAATATAATCAACAATGGGTTAGTGCAATAAGTAGATGCAATATGAATAAAGTCAACCATAGGGATCCGGGAGGTTTGTAGCTGTGGAATACAGGAGTTGATGATACTCCAGAACTCCAATATTAATGACTAAGAGTCAATAATCCAAAGAAAACCCTCACAATTGGAGAGAGTGGAATGCAAAAACAGGGTATATGACTTAGTCTTACGATGATGTAAATATCCAATTGTCAGAAAAGTCAATAGTTGGTTAGACCCAAAGTAGAACTGGATCAGTTATATAAACCAAAACATGGATAACAGCAGTGGTTGATGTAGGGAGCAATCCCACCTATTGTATGGACCAGCGGTAAGGATGACAAATCGCAATATGAGGAACAACCCCAGAGCAGTATATACTTGCCGTCTGGTGATTCAAAGAGAGGGGAGCCGAGGATAGATGGAACACTGGAGCTTCGAATCAAAGGCTTTGCCGGTAAGCGGAGAGGCTTGCTTCCTAAAGTAGTGTAGACACACAGTGTAACACAATTTCTTCTTATTTCATGTTTTTATTTACAGCAAAGAGGGACCGCTATGGGGACCGGATTCACCCCGAGCTATGCGAACCTCTATATAGGCCCTCTTGAGAATGAGCTCATATGGAGGGGACCGTTCGGGGCGAATCTAGTCACATATGGGAGATATATTAATGATTTATTTTTTTGTTTGGTATGGGGACTCTTATTCTGTTGATTCTTTTTTATTATATCTTAATTCTAACACAAACGGTCTCAAATTTACACATACTATCAGTTCATCAATTATTCACTATTTAGACATTACAGTTTATTTCAAAGGGGTATTCTATATACTAGAAATTATAGAAAGGAGGTAGATAAGAGCAATTTCCTTAATTATAACAGTTGCCATTTAAAAAGAATGGAAACAAAATATACCACAAGGTAAGTTTCTCAGGTTGCGGAGAAATTGTTCGGCAATTGGGGATTATCAATTACAAAGTAAGGATCTTAAAAATTCCTTTGTGAGTCAAGGTTACCCTAAGGGAATCCTTGAAGGTGCATATTTAAAAGCTTGAAAAAGGATATAAATTCTCTTTTCCATAAATCTGAAGACCCTAATAATACATGTAAGAATTGGGATAATCAGCTAACTTTCATCACACAATTTAATTCAAATACTGAACACATTAGAAAATATTCATATTGTACAATGTGATCCGATATTGAACAAGAGTCTAGTGACTCAACCTAAGATTGTGTTTAAACGTGCTCAAGGAGTGGGGCTGCCTGGCTGTGGGCTATGGCTGCCTGCTTTACCTCCCTGTGTGGCTCCGGACACTGCCGACTGGGTGCGTGCGGGCGCCATCTTGGAAGCGCCCTTCTGAGACTCCTGGCGCTGCTTTTGTGTTTTGGGCGGCATGGCTGCACAGAGGAAGCGGTCCATCCGACTGGGGAAGGTTACCGCTATGTTAGGGCTGCTTCTGGGGCGGCTCAGGGGCTATTACCAGCCGATAAGTGGTGCAGAGTGGCAGCGGTGAGCAGAGCTCGCGTATTCGGCGGCTTACAGCATGCCCGCCGGAACCGGAAGTCCCATAGTGTACACTTTAAATGAAAACCCCAGCCTACATTGCGTAATTTAGGAGTACTTTTGTCTCACGTAAAAATGGCATGCCCCCACGTACGAATTTACGCAGCAAATACGTGAATGACCTATACGCTAAGAGTTCTGTTACGTAGCGTATCATATGCCTGCGCAATGCGCACTACATACAAAATCGCAATTTTACGTGTCTGCCAGGCGCAAATTCGCACAGAAGCGCTGTTCTGGATCTGGGCCAATATAATCAAATGATTACTGTCTCTTTAAATACTTAATATGTTTAAATGACTACTGTCTCTTTAAATATTCAATATAACTGGTGAATCACTATATTTGTGAAAGAAACGTTGCTCCCTCACTAACAACAAAACCAACTAATAATCTATGATATAGTGTATGACTGATGTAGTTATTGTAAATGTGTATCTGTTTATGTTTTTGTTCAGTTTTTGTTTGCTATGTATGTTTTAACTAGTAGGAATGATAACAACTTTTGAATACTCATGACGGTATCCATATGTTCTTGCTCATTATATTCTAATTTTAAATTTATTCATAAAAAAACATGTATGTTCGTATCTTAGTTATTATGTTTATCAACTATTTTAATTTACTAGATAACTTTTTGCCCAGTATTCTAATAAGAACTGACTAATTGTTACACCTGTGTCGGCACTATATATATGGTGCAGGATCCTGTCAATAATTAACTCTCTCTGATGAAACCCAGGTGGAGAAACGCATAAGGGAATATCTGTTTCCAAGAATTGCTCTTCTCCAGCCATATCGTTGTGCCAAGTTGTAATACTTTGTGGATTTGTTTGTTTACCTGCCTAAAGAACTATGCATCGACGTCCCTCTCTTTTAATCACCCGGCGGCAAGTATATACCTCTCTGGGGTTGTTCCTCATATTGGGATTTGACATCCTTACCGCTGGTCCATACAATAGGTGGGATTGCTCACTACATCAGCCACTGCTATTATCCATGTTTTGGTTTATATAACCGATCCAGTTACAGTTTGGGTCTAACCAACTATTGACTTTTCTGACAATTGGATATTTACATCATCGTAACATTGAGTCATTTACCCTGTTTTTGCATTCCACTCTCTCCAATTGTGGGGGTTTTCTTTGGATTATTGACTCTTTGTCATTAATGTTGAAGTTCTGAAGTATCATCAACTCCTGTATTCCACAGCTACAAACCTCCAGGATCCCTATGGTTGACTTTATTCATATTGCATCTACTTATTGCACTAACCCATAATATATTTTAAATTGTGTCTATTTGGTGTTTAACTGCGTTTATTAAAATTGTGTGATATACTCCAAGCGCTTCCAATTTTTTATTTTTTCAAAGTTCAATAAGCAGGCTTGACAGGACTGGACTATGCCGGACTGGAACAGGTAGGCAATACAAAGTTCAATGAGCAGGCTTGACAGGACCGGACTATGCCGGACTGGAACAGGTAGGCAAGGTAAAGTTCAATGAGCAGGTTTGACAGGACTGAACTATGCCGGACTGGAACAGGTAGGCAAGGCAAAGTTCAATAGGCTTACTTGTCTTGAGCTGAGCCGGTAGCAGGATGTCACTCACCGAGCTCAGCGCCTGTCCGGAAACGGACCACGTCGGACCAGAGGCGCAGAGTCTAACCCCAAACCTGGTATTCACCAGAGCCTTCCACTCTCTCCAATTGTGAGGGTTTTCTTTGGGTTATTGACCCTTAGTCATTAATATTGGAGATCAGATTAGCATTTCAGATCAACTCTATTAATGTTTTTATATTATTTAAACAGCTGTCTACATTGATACTATATTTTAAATTGTGTCTATTTGGTGTTTAACTGAGTTTATTAAAATTGTGTGATATACTCCAAGTGCTTCCAAATTTTTCTTTTTTCATTTGCTTTTTATTTGGGGCTAGTAACCCCTGGTTAAGCTGCTGGAGTACATCCTACTGGGCTCAACATTCTGTACTCGAGAGCACAGAATATATTGGCTACTTTCCAATGCCATATACTTTTTCTCTTCATTGAATTTTGCCTTGCCTACCTGTTCCAGTCCGGTCCTGCCAAGGCCCTTTGATCTTTGTATTGTCTACCTGTTCCAGTCCGGCATAGTCCGGTCCCATTTATATTGTCATTGCATTCACCTGCCGTCTGTACTTATTAAACCTGCAAGCTTCCACTTTCAATCAACTCGTCTATTTCTTCCCCTGGAACCCGTGCCAGATCTCAAAAACCCCGTAGCTGTGACATGGAAATGTTTCCAATAGCAGCCAATCAGATTCTAGCTGAGATTCTCTAGCATGTAATAGGAAAGTGACAGCTAGAATCTGATTGGTTGCTAGGGCCAACATCTCCACTTTTCCAAACCCACAGCTTAGTAAATCTGGCCCTAAACCTCCTCTTAAATTACTCTAACCCTCATGGACTATGCCGGACTGGAACAGGTAGGCAAGGCAAAGTTCAATAGGCTTACTTGTCTTGAGCTGAGCCGGTAGCAGGATGTCACTCACCGAGCTCAGCGCCTGTCCGGAAACGGACCACGTCGGACCAGAGGCGCAGAGTCTAACCCCAAACCTGGTATTCACCAGAGCCTTCCACTCTCTCCAATTGTGAGGGTTTTCTTTGGGTTATTGACCCTTAGTCATTAATATTGGAGATCAGATTAGCATTTCAGATCAACTCTATTAATGTTTTTATATTATTTAAACAGCTGTCTACATTGATACTATATTTTAAATTGTGTCTATTTGGTGTTTAACTGAGTTTATTAAAATTGTGTGATATACTCCAAGTGCTTCCAAATTTTTCTTTTTTCATTTGCTTTTTATTTGGGGCTAGTAACCCCTGGTTAAGCTGCTGGAGTACATCCTACTGGGCTCAACATTCTGTACTCGAGAGCACAGAATATATTGGCTACTTTCCAATTCCATATACTTTTTCTCTTCATTGAATTTTGCCTTGCCTACCTGTTCCAGTCCGGTCCTGCCAGGGCCCTTTGATCTTTGTATTGTCTACCTGTTCCAGTCCGGCATAGTCCGGTCCCATTTATATTGTCATTGCATTCACCTGGCGTCTGTACTTATTAAACCTGCAAGCTTCCACTGTCAATCAGCTCGTCTATTTCTTCCCCTGGAACCTGTGCCAGATCCCAAAAACCCCGTAGCTGTGTCATGGAAACGTTTCCAATAGCAGCCAATCAGATTCTAGTTGACATTCTCTAGCATGTAATAGGAAAGTGACAGCTAGAATCTGATTGGTTGCTATGGGCAACATCTCCACCTTTCCAAACCCGCAGCTTAGTAAATCTGGCCCTAAACTTCCTCTTAAATTAGTCTAACCCTCATCTCTCCACAGTCTGACCCTAAGACTCTCCTCCCTGAAGCCTAACCCTAAGACTTTACTACCTGTACCCTAACCGTAAGACTCCCCTACCCAGAGCCTAACTCTAAGACTCCCCTCCCTGCAGCCTAACCCTATAACTCCCCTCCCTGCAGCCTAACCCTATAACTCCCCATAGATTCCAACTCACCTGTCTGGCCAGTGCGGTTGGTCTGCGGCAGGCAGTTTTTCTGAATAAATGAAGGGAAAGTATGGCAATAGGCAAACTTACTCATTTATAAAAATGTTTACTATAGCACTATTATCGAAATATAGACAGACGAAAATGAGCTTTTGCCTGTCTCTATTTCTAATATAGCACTTTCGCAGCTGAGACCCCACCAAGCCATTAGATGGGTTGAAGTGGGTTGATATTGATAATTCTAAGATTCTTAAAGAAATCCTGTGCTTCACATATGCACAGTTCAGAAAACTGAGAAATTACTTACAAAGCAGATATACCACTTATATCTGGATCAGGCCCTAAGAATATGCAAACATGCAGTTCTTGCACACAACTGGGTGGATATCATTAAAATAACTGAAAGAAATACACCAAGCTACCCCGGAACAACAGTAGCTGGTTACAGATTCCATGGGTTAGATTTACTAAGCTGCATAAAAGCAAAAGGGGAGATGTTGCTTATAGCAACCAATCAGATTCTAGCTGACATTCTCTAGGAAATTGAAAGCTAGAATCTGATTGGTTGCTATTGGCAATTTCTCCAGCTTAGTAAATTTAGCCCAATATGTTGAAAAATTTGCTGTATGTACATAGTTAATATGATGATTGCAATCCGATTATAAGAAAGTATAATTACAGTGTACTGTTTGGTGCCCTTATGAATTGTGAGCTGCCAAATTACAATTGTGTTTAATCAATAATACTTGAATATTAAATAAGAAAATACTTAGTGGAAAGACAGATGTGCAACATTTCCTTTTGTCCTAGGTGCATAAAAATAAAAGCAATTGATAAAAACAAACACAAATATAAGGCTAAAAAAGAATATAGGATGCTACATGGCAATAAAACTTAAATAGTTTCTCAAGAAGACTTCAACACACAAAGAAAGGATGAAGCAAATGATTTACTAAAGGAAACCAATTCAGATATTTGGATGATGAAACATAGCAACCACAATATAGACACACAAATAAGTCTAGCTGCCAAGGGAGCTAACAACTGTTAATGGCACCATGGTTACACAATTCCTAGGAAATACTGAACCAAAATTAGGTCTTCAAAAAGGCTTAAAAAAAAACAAAAAAAACAAAAAGAGAAACCGTTTTACTTTCTTTTAAAGCAACAATAATGATATTATCAATAGAGGAAAGACATTTACTGCATGTAAACAATAAAGCATATATCATTGTTTCATTCATTTAGCTTATTATATTACTTTGCAACATTAAATTAGAAATTCTTATTTTGAGTTTTTCCTCCTTTTCAGTGAACAGGGTTGAGAAAACATCTGTTACACTGTTCCTTGACTCAGCGCACTTCATTTGTCGGGAGCCAAGGAAATTATAAAAGTGCATACTCAGCATTAGTTATACCTTTTTACAGACAATAAAAACAAGGTAGACACAACAGGAAGTGTAAACAAAATGACGGATGGTCTACAATAAGTAGACTAGAGCAATGGTCAGGAGTGTGGTAGTTACATTTTAATGCCCAGAAAATGCAAAATCATGAAATTATGGTTCAAATTTTGCAAAGGTCTAAATATAGTATCAATGACATAACTGAAACAACTAACAAGGAAAGGGAATTAGGTTTCACTATTTCAAGTGAGTAAAGCTGGTCATACACTGTGATGATTACCAGTCCCATCGATTTCCTGCCAGGGAAAGGTCCCATCATCTGTGCCATACACCTCTCCTGCTTGGACCAATAATCCTAGCAGAAGAAGAGGGAGGCTGTAGAAGAAAAGGGAGCCTTTCAGTTAGCTGATTGGCTCAGTTTTAAATATCGGGCACTAGCGCCTGATATAAATTGAACATTTCAAAAGATCAAATAATCGTACAAGAGTGTTTCTGGTACGTTTATATGGCATTTTAAAAATGTACTACAGTGATTATTTGGCAGCTCACCCGATAATGCGATGATCGGGCCTATAATCGCTCTAGTGCATGGCCAGCTTAAGAAGGGAGTTAAGAAATATAACAACGGAGAATTAGTAACACCACTGTAAAGTCCTTGGTATGACCTAACCGGAGACCATATTAACAGAAGACTATAATAGCATTATAAAAAAGCAACTAAAACAGTTAACAGCACACATCCCAAAATGTACCAAAAAAGATTAGGGAGGAGAATAATATAAAAGCTTTTAAATATATCAAGGGTTTTAACAAAGTACAAGAAGGAATCTTTCTTTAAAGGAAGAGAAGTATTATAGCAGAAAGACATGTACTTAAACTAGAGGTTAGTAGGTTTAGAAGAAATGTAAGGAATGGCAAGATGTAATCTCTACCAATGTGATAAAATAAAAGAATGGCACTGAGTTTCAACACAAATTGCACACATTTTCACACATAAGGAGGTATGAAGACCTTTGGATGTGATCGGATAACCCAAGCAAAATATTCAGATAGATCCATAAATGCTGGGCTGCATTATCCGGACATACATGTACTTGCATTAAAATCATTCTGACTCGCAAAGACAATCTGGACCTAGCTTTAGTTTGCAACTCAAGCGCACGGAAATGTGTGTAATTATGGAAGGTAATGCCTATACTGTAATCTGACATAGAAAGAAAACTCATTTGCAAACACAAACCAGACCCTATTTCAAGAGTTCCATTCCTCTTATGTCTGGAAGGGTCAGAATGTGTTCCAACTGGTTAGCATGTATTTGCCTGTATAGGTAGTAATGCAAATGTGGGCACAATGCAATTGAACTACGTAGAAGTTGGGGAAATTATGAAGTCTAGGTTCAGTCCATACTGCTATGAGCAAAAAACACCAGTGGCTAAGATTAAAATAATCCATTAGATTATTGTTTAGAGAATGGAAGTATTTTTGATGAAAAGTTCTGTGCAGCACTGTTTTGTGATGAGAGATATAAATTATAGGGAATGCTATGTGTCTGAAAATTAAAATACATTAAGTTACATGGTCATAGGTCAGAGCACTGTAGCATGTAAAGGGAATGTGACACATTCCAAGAAAGTCTGCAGTGACATTTGTGTTAAGACAATAGTAGGCTGACACTATTAATGTCTCATCACCACACATACTCATGACCTTTGTTAGAAGCAGATTCGCAGGATCACTCCACAGCTCTTCAGGCAATGTCAGCAACTGGAAGTCTGAGGACTTAATCACAGCAAGCTTCTGACAAACTGATTATTTATACCCTCTTTCCCATAAAAAGTCAGCTGTCTGACATTAAATAGCAATACAAATCCTTACTAGTTTCTTTTTTGTTGTTTTAAATGCCACATAATAAAAAAAAACCAGTTATGTCTTAGTTTAAGTAACATTAAGTAATAATTGTTGAAAAAAATTATGCATGTACTATAATTTATTATTTGGTAACACTTTTGGCATAAAAATAATATTTTAAAATAAGCTTTAAAAGATCCAAAGAGATTTTACATAACACAAAATGTATATTTCCATAGTGATTAAAATACAACTTTTAAACATTTACTGGGAATAGAAAACAAATGCTATGATGCTTATATTTCTACATTAACATAACTGTGCTTATATGACTATGTTTAATGTTGTTTAACTTCATTTAATTTAGTCAAAAAGATTTTTGGAGATTCTGGATTAAAATACAACTAGAGTAAAAAAAGGTCATTTTGATTCAATCAATATGTTGCATGAGATACCATTACTTCTCAGAGGCATGTGAGTGACTCAGCAGGGGCAAGACATTTCTTCTCAAGAAGGATGTAAGCTGATCACATGGACCATATTTAGAGATGGAAGATAATAGAGGAAACTTACTCCTGGGCAAAACCATGTTGATATCAGGGGGAGTCAAGTTATTTGTATTCTTTGCATGCAGGTATATATATTTGAATTGATTACTGCACACAGATACTGACCACCTTTACTATCACACTGTTATTTTAGACTTAGGCTAGGAAACACCACCTCTCATCCCTAATATTGTTTGCAGCAGAAGAAATAGGACTCCCCTGAAATCAACATGGTTTTGCCCAGGAGTAACTTTCCTCTCTTATTTTCAAACTCTGAATCTGGTCTATGATGCTCACAATCACAGGATTATGGCTTTCGCAAAGTGAACTCAACAAACCCGAAGTCAACCCATCCAAGTTGGTTAAAAAATATCACCCATCTGTTTGGTCATTTATCCAACTATACTAACTACCCTACAGTATGAATGTGGTAAAAGTCACCACACAGAGCCTTAAGTAGAGTTGTACAAACACAGTAGATTTTAGCAAACAAGTAGCAAGTATGTTGGACTCCACTTTATGTTTAAAGGGTGACACTAGGTATTCCAACATGAGTTGGGGGCATGGAATGCAATTGCTTGCAATATTGAGTTTAGAATTACTCAAACATGGTACATCTACCTGCTTGGCCCTGAAGCAGGTACATTGCCCACACAACAGATGCTGGGAAGCCTTTGTAAATTTTTCTTAATTGCAGCTTTATTGCATGTGTGTGAGCAAACAATAAATATATGTACAACTACATTGGGGTAAATTAATCATTTGGATGCATTTAAGTATGTGTATATTTCACTGGAAAATAGTGTATTTTAAACCATATGCAAAGCTGCATAAATGCCAGAATGAATACGCCTTAGCAACTGACAGCATATGCACCTGATTTACTACAAATCTTGATTGAATATGTGCAGGTAGAATTGGTACATATGTCAAAGGTATACATATAAAATCCTGCTGGTCTATATGAGCCCTTTAATGCATACAGTGCAGATTTTCATACTTCTTCCCCCTTGCATTACATCTTTTCACTTGTAGGTTCCAGTTGCATCACTGTGTTTTTGAATACAAAATGGAATATTATTCACTGAACACTGTATTATGTTTAATGTTGCAGCACTATAAAAACACAGATGGTCATTTTTGACTAAATAAGGTTGGTGCTTTCAAGATGGATGCTAGAAAAAGGAGAAACATGGGAGAAAGTCAAAACGCCAGCTAAACTTATAAACCGGAAAGTTCCATGCATGGAAGTAGCTAATGCACAACCGGAAACAAGAATTCTGTTGTATATTGTAAAAGAGTATATTTTCAGAAGCTAAACTGAACATGGGACTACTGTATTACTTTGTTTATTAGCAGTGTAAATAATAATAAACTAAAGAAGTCAGAAAAAATACAGACTATTTTAATTATATGCATTAAATTGTATAAAAATATAAGAACAGATAAAAGGACAAGAAAACATCATGTGAAACCCCCACAGATTTAAGACCTCTTTTGTGCTTTATAAAAAAGAAAAAAAAATCCAATTTGGCTTTTTAAGAGTAAGTAATGAGCAATTTTACATTAAAAAACAAAAGTGATATACTACAGAGTAGGATAAGATAACGTAGCGTGACACCATTAAAGGTTCCAGTCTGACAAGAAGTAAATTTCTGTGGAAATCATCAAACTTAAGGGCATAATATTTATATTGCTGATATCATATAGTCATTGATGGTTACAAATGGGGCACTCAAGGACATAGAGGCTTATATGAAGATTGGCTTTACACATATATCAGCTGCTAGATATTTGTATGTATCACGCATACACACACACACACACAAATACTCCAATAAATTCACTTTTATCTTTGCTATTTAAATCACAGTTAGACAATTACATTATGTAAAGCATTATCTTGTTTTTACATTCACAAACTAGTTTATTTCAACGGCTTATTTCACACAAAATATCTGACCTGTAAAATCTATGCAAGTTACATGAAATAGGAAACAAAACGCAGCTATGCAAATTAGTGTTTACATATTTTTGAAGTAATTAATGTTTTAAATATGTTACCAAGTGTTATAGCTGTATCTTGTTCTGTATAAATATTTATGTATTAATGGACCAGAAAGGAAAATAGGTAAAAATTACAAAATCGTGTTGACTTAAAGGGGAAGCCAAAAAAAATGATTCTGTCCATGCAGGGAAAATACTTTGCCTTTGTTTATTGCACAAGGACAGCTTTACTTTTAAACTGTTATTTAGACTTAGGCTAGGAAACATGACCTTGCAGTTTGCAGTTTAACATGGTTTTGCCCAGATGTAACATTCCATTTTCCAGTCATGTATCAAGCACAGTACAGATCTGTACAATATTGTAAGGCCAAATAATACATATAATATGCTTAAAACATTATTTAGCACTTCACTTCAGTGAAGGAATTTAAACAGAAAAGATAGAAATAGACTAACTGGGCAGTCCCATGTGTGAATATGCACTTCAGTCTGACACTTTCTCAGTCTACAGAGGTGCTACCAAAGACATTGGGCCTGATTCACACTTAAAAAGCTGCGACTTCTTAAGTGCGTATTGGCCGGAAATTACCTACTGCGCATGCGTAGCAGGTCATTTACGCTATCTACGTAGCCGATAGGCACGTAGATAGCGTAGGTGCGGTCACGCAGCATGTTACGTAAAAAGAGGCGGCGTAATGCCGCCTCGGGGCGTTTTTAGTCAGAAGTGGGAGGGGGAGGCATTTAGATTAGCTGGGGTGGGGAGGTGCAATGTCCGTACGCCCTATGGCACTCGTAAGTGCCATAAGGTACCTAAAAACGGGACGGGGGATGGAAGAGTGAGTTTGGTGCAGATCTGCCTGAACCTATCTCACTCTTAAGTGTGAATCAGGCCCATTATTATTGCATTAAGCTTAATTCTGTATTTAAAACAGGCAATGCTAGTTTTATATATTTCAAAAGATATATAAACTTTAATATATATAATTAATTATATTGTAAGGTGGCTACAATAAACAAATAGGACCAGATCCACACCACCAAAAGGTTTCTGTACCTGTGGGGGTGTTTAAATCAGCACAAGAAAGGGGAGTCACTCCCTCTCTTGTGCGTAAAAATTGTGACTTATACTGCTATAAGTCACACTCATGGATCAGTGGTCCATCCGACCACTGATCCACTCATAAGTGGATGATCACACCCACACTGTACGCTTAAACGCTTCCATACAGGTTGACCCTCAGGGTCGTTTTATTTTTATTAAGGCCCTTTTTTATTCAGCTTCGTTGGTCCTTATGGCTCTTTATATACCACCTCCTTTTTCATTAGACGTCTTGAAACAGTGTGTGGGGTTTATGTCATGCTTCCATGGGGTGCCAACACTCTGTGTAGGAGATTTTAACATGGTTCTTGACCCTACGCTAGATAGATGGAGAGAGCTTAACCTTGGTGGCCAGTGTAGATCTTCCCTGGGCCTGGCAGATATCTGACGTCTTAGAAATCTGTGAGTCGCAATTTTCCTGTTTTTCCCCTACACATAACTCCTTTTCTAGGATAGATATGGCGCTAGTGTCCCGCAATCATTTGTTGTCAGTTGGGGAGGTGAGATATCTGTCTCGAGGGGTGTCAAACCATTCCCCTATAATGCTTAATTGGAATGTTTCTCTTCCTAGGGGTGCGTTCTACTGGAAGCTGCACCCTTTCTGGTTGTCGCTCATTGGTCCTACTGATAGCCTGATTAATGAGTGGAACGACTTTTCGAACACAATAAGGGTCAGTGCTCCCAAACAATTGTATGGGACTCCTTTAAAGCTTTCCTTAGAGGAACATTGATCACTAGAATTATCAGGTTCAAGCATGACTCAAAATTAAAGGTTAATCTAGAGACCAGATGTACAGACCTAGAGGCGGCCTATATTAGCAGTCGTTTAAGTGAGGATAGGATTACTTGGTTGTCGGCACAGAAAGAATATACCGACTATTTATTGGATAAAACCGGGCGCAAATTGCTCTTTTCTGCTCATTCCCTCTATGGCCAGACAGACCATTGTGGAAGTTACTTGGCTTTTCTCTCTAGAGGGGATCAATCATCTACTATTATCACTGAGATACTGGATCCTGATGGGAATCTACAGACCTCAATTTCAGAGATTGTCCAGGTATTTCAAAATCATTTTGAAAATATATATGCCTCCAAGGTTAGGTATCAAAGGGCCTGATCCAGACCTACGCTGGCTGGCGTTAAGACACCTGCCAGCAGCGTAAGATCAGCTTAAAAGCCGATCTGCGCATGCGCAGGGCAGATGTTGTACGGCGTAGCTACGACAACGCCCGATCATGGATCGGGTGTCCGTAGCAGCGCCGTAGTAGCTGGAGGGGGCGTCCCCCAGCATTACTACGTTCAGGTTAGTGCAGGTGGGCGGGGGGAGGTAGTTTAATGAGGGAGGGAGGGGTTTGCGGCAAAATGTTCCTGTGCGAGCTTATTTTCCCTTGCTTAGGCCGGCTGAAGTTAGGGTAGCCTTCAGCCGGCGTTAGCGAAGGAAAATACGCTCGCACAGGGGGAGTATCAGGGAGAGTGCACGCCGATATGCTGTGCTTTATTAAGCACAGCGCATCAGCGAAGGTCTGGATCAGGCCCAAAGTGATGAATTAGCTGAGTTCCTGGATAAGATAACTCTGCCGAGTCTGTCCCATGATGGCCATTCTCTATTAAATTGAAAGATAAAGTGGTGAGCTAATGGGCTAAATATCAAGAGCCAATTCCTAAATAAAATCAATGACTTTTAATAGACAAATAAAAACATGCAAGTATGAATATTTAAAGTGAACATATAACAAATAAAAAATATAACAAATAATATTACAATTTGATTATTAAATAAATCAGACTGGCCAGTCAGAGTAATTTGCCCAAAGAAAACCCTGCAGGGATTTGATTAGATGGTCAGTTATTGTATAAACAGCTATATAATCAATATATGAGCTCTGAGGTTAATCCTGTCATAAATAAAGTTCCCAATGTAAATGGCACTGTAGCTCTGTGAGATAGATCTTATGCCGGACTTATGGAAGCCGGCGACAAGAGTAGAAGCAGTGTGCCTGTAGAGGTGGTATCCCCCTTGCCCAGTACCTGTACTTTCTGCTGGAGTATATGGGAGGACGTCTTGCTGGACTGCCGATGATGGTAAATAGACACACAGGGCTTCCACCTGCCAATAAGTCGAATGGAGCCCCGGACACAGAGATTGCAGTTTACGGTGGAGTCCACACCAATGCGTCTCGCTACACCAGTGATTGTAAGTGGTTAACCGGAGCTTCCACCTGCCGATAGGTCGGTTGGGGCTCCGGACACAAAGGTTGCAGTTTGCAGTGAAGTCCACACCGGTGTACAAATCGAAAGTACAGATAAACTGGTACCGGTTTCCGAAGACTCAGGTGGTAAGTGAGGGATCCACGAATGCACAAGTTAGTGTTGCCGTCTATTCCCAAGGAACAGGCTGGTACTGCCGTCTATCCACAGGGGAACAGGTTGGATCAATTAGAAAAAATATCGCTGTTTAAGATGGTAGTAGCTGTTAAAATCTGGCCAGGCTGAATAAAAAACACCTTTACGTGTTTCACCGCATTAGCCTCACTGCGGTTTCATCAGAAGGATTCTTGACTTCCTTTTCAGGTGCTGCTTAAATGATGTCCCTAATTATTTTGCACCTGGGAATCTTATCCGACAAGTAAGTTTTATGAATTATTTGTATTATTAATTTAACTAGTGTAACTGGGAATACATTCACTTCATTCACTCATTTATTTGTCTTATATCATATATGCTTTAATGAATCAATTGCTCTATTTATCTATTCATTTATTCTTATCTCTGTTTATTTGTTTATATATTTATATACTATGTGATTCAGCACTTGCCCGCGCTGTCTTGATGCATACTTAAAACAGTGGGTTTTCTAAATTTAAATTATTTTTATATAGAAACTTCATCTCTGATAAAAATTACAAAAATGTCAATAAGAGCCAACTCCTTAATTCCATGCTATTCTTTTATTACCATTATTTTTATTTGGTATAAAAACTCTATTATAACAAAGAATTTTTGCCATTATAAAATGTGAACATGTACTAAAAGACTTCCTTCCTTTCTTGTCGGATAAGATTCCCAGGTGCAAAATAATTAGGGACATCATTTAAGCAGCACCTGGAAAGGAAGTCAAGAATCCTTCTGATGAAACCGCAGTGAGGCTAATGCGGTGAAACGCGTAAAGGTGTTTTTTATTCAGCCTGGCCAGATTTTAACAGCTACTACCATCTTAAACAGCAATATTTTTTCTAATTGATCCAACCTGTTCCCCTGCGGATAGACGGCAGTACCAGCCTGTTCCCTGGGGATAGACGGCAACACTAACTTGTGCATTCGTGGATCCCTCACTTACCACCTGAGTCTGCGGAAACCAGTACCTTTTATCTGTACTTTCGATTTGTACACCGGTGTGGACTTCACTGCAAACTGCAACCTTTGTATCCGGAGTCCCAACCGACCTATCGGCAGGTGGAAGCTCCGGTTAACCACTTACAATCACTGGTGTAGCGAGACGCATTGGTGTGGACTCAACCGTAAACTGCAATCTCGGTGTCCGGGGCTCCATTCGACTTATTGGCAGGTGGAAGCCCTGTGTGTCTATTTACCATCATCGGCAGTCCAGCAAGACGTCCTCCCATATACTCCAGCAGAAAGTACAGGTACTGGGCAAGGGGGATACCACCTCTACAGGCACACTGCTTCTACTCTTGTCGCCGGCTTCCATAAGTCCAGCATAACATCTATCTCACAGGGCTAGAGTGCCGTTTACATTGGGAACTTTATTTATGACAGGATTAACCTCAGAGCTCATATATTGATTATATAGCTGTTTATACAATAACTGACCATCTAATCAAATCCCTGCAGGGTTTTCTTTGGGCAAATTACTCCGACTGGCCAGTCTGATTTATTTAATAATCAAATTGTAATATTATTTGTTATATTTTTTATTTGTTATATGTTCACTTTAAATATTCATACTTGCATGTTTTTATTTGTCTATTAAAATTCATTGATTTTATTTAGGAGTTGGCTCTTGATATTTAGCCCATTAGCTCACCACTTTATCTTTCATTTTGCATTTGCGTTGTTTTACAGGGCTGGCAATCCCTGTTTAGTGGTTGGAGCACCTTGGACTAATTATAGTCATTAGTGTACAAATCCACAGCCCTTACTCTCAAGACACACTTCTTTTACCCTATTCTCTATTAAATTCCCCATCACTGTAGATTAAATTGAAGCAGCAATTTCTGCGTTCCCTAACCGCAAAGCATCGGGACTTGATGCCTGCTGATCGAAATTTATAAGACCCATAGAGACTTTTTTCTTCCTCAGCTCCTTGAACTATACAACAAATTTTATGATGAGGGCTTACTCTCTCCCTCTATGAGAGAGGCTATGATAGTTGTCATTTTAAAACCAGGTAAAAACCCTCTATACTCTAGTCCTATCGTCCTATTTCCCTTTTGTCCATTGATGTAACAATACTAGCCAAAATACTACTACAAGGCTTAGTCCAGTCATAAAGGAACTGATCCACCCTGATCAAACTGGCTTTAGGCTTTATGCCTAAAATCAGGCGATTGTTTGCTCTTGCAATTGAACCGTTGGCTTGTTCTATCAGAGAGAGTTTAACTATAAGGGGGCTGAAGGTGGGTGGAGAGGAGGACAGGTTGGCATTATATGCTGACGACCTTTTACTCTTCCTCTCTGATGCGGGGAACACATTGAAGGCTCTGTTGGAAATTGTAAATCTTTTTGGGACCTTCTCTGGATTAAATATTAACTGGGAAAAATCCCATATTCTACCTTTGAGAGGGGAGCTTCCAGTGGAGTCCTCACCTGACTTTCCCTTAAAGTGGACCTCGCAGTTCAGGTATTTGGGTGTAGAGGTTTCCAACAATATGGCGGATTTCTTTAAACTTAATATTTTGCCCTACATAAATTACTTGCAGGACAAAGCTAGAGTTTGGTCTAAACTACCTATTACAAATCTAATAAAAATGGTTTTTCAGCCTAAGCTTTTATACACGCTATTGCAATCACCTATTTATCTTCCCCAGTGGATATTTAGAAAGATACACTACTATCGCTCAGCGTTACATCATGGGACTCCCCCTGACACTCCCCCTGCCCCATAGTATTTACACTCCTTTACGCCAGCTGAAGGCTACCCTAACTTCAACTGGCGTAAGGTAGTGTAAATACGCTGGGACGGCGGCGTTAGTAGGATAACGCCGCCCTCCCAGCCTCATTACCCTCCCTCCCCCCGCCTACCTGACTAACCTCAGCGTAGTAATGCTGGGGGACGCCACCTCCAGCGTTACTATGCTGAAGCTACGGACGCCCGATCCATGATCGGGCGTTTCCGTAGTAACACCGGGCAACATCTGCCCGACGCATGCGCAGATCGGCTTTTAGGTCGATCTTATGCTGCTGGTTGGCGTTTTAAAGCCAGTCAGCGTAGGTCTGGACAGCATAGTAACGCTGGGGGACCCCCCTCCAGCGTTATTACGCTGAAGCTACGGACGCCCGATCCACGATCGGACGTTTCCGTAGTAACACCGGGCAACATCTGCCCGGCGCATGCACAGATCGGCTTTTAAGTCGATCTTATGCTGCTGCTTGGCGTTTTAAAGCCAGCCAGCGTAGGTCTGGATCAGGCCCCAATTCACAAAAAAAAAGGCGAAAGCGGTAAGTATTTGAAAATGGGACTTTCGAGAATGAATTTTCGGAAGTCCTATTTTCGGCAATTACACTCTCGTACCGGAAAGTGTAACCGGATCTGGTCCGTAGTCACAAAAAGAAAACAAAAAAATAATGAGAAACTATTGTGCTGCACTTAAAATATCAAATACAAACAAAAATAATTTAAAATGGGGTGCAATGTGTGACACAGACATTTTTTCTTATTAATAAAAAGGATAGCTTTAACAGCGAAACTTATGCTTGAATTTAGAGGATATCAGTTCTCTTTTAGTAGACAAATTGGTTACACCCTTCTTGCATCTTAAATTTTAATTATTTAATTTTATTTAATATTTTGGATAGGATACAATACTTTCTAGTTGTTTTTCAGGGTCTGGTTTTGGTTTTATGGCCATAGCTTGAATGTAGTGGGGCAGAGAGTTATGGCCCTGTCGTAAGTAGATCAGTATATTGGGGATGGGTCATAAAAGCCAGTTCTCTGAAGAAGAGTCTCTCCAGATCCCAAACTGTCACCTGTCACAAAGGTGGGGCCTTTGTGGAGAGGAGCAGTTTTTGCCTTTAAAAAGTGTTGTATGGATACATAACTTGGTGCACTTCATGGGATCTTCTTGAAGGAAGGAAGTGTTCCCTATTCCCAAGTAATCTGCTAAATCCCAGGCAGAGAAGGTTTTGCGTAAGGTTTTCTGTGTTTTCCCCTTTTATTTTACACAAAATTGTTTTGCGTGTTGTATGTCTATTTTATTATTCTTTTGTAAATAAGCATTGTGATTATTATCATATTAAATATCAATTAATAAGTTCATGTCTCTGTGTTCTTATGGATTCACGTGTCAGACCAGCTTGGTTATTAAACACTACTTAATGGTAACAGAAGGGATAATTCTAAAAAGTATAATTGTGTTAGATTTGTGTAAAGGAGAACCTAAGACCTCCTGTGAATAGCCTTGGTGGTGGCAGTTCATTAGTAATAAGTCATATTTGGGGTGGACAAAGTTCCGTCCGATTGTTTAAACGCTAGGATTACTATAGTAATTACCTTGCGTGCGTAAATCACCTGACGATCTTAAATCTGGATCCGGTCCCAAATGTGTCATTTACCTCTAACAAATGTAAATAAATATTTTTTTAATTAGTTAGAGAAAATTTTAGGACTAGATCCAGACCCGTAAGCACGGGGGTCATAAAGTCCGCACGGAAGATGGAGGTGAACTCCCTCTGTCACTCCCCTCACTTGTGCGGACTTTATGGCAGATACACTGCCATAAGGCAGCCTTACCATAGATGTGCGGATCAGCAGTCCACACGTGAGTAGTCAATCCAGCCCATACTGTAAAATTTATATCTCCACCCCTCCCCCATCACCTTGGCTGGTGGAGGGGAAGAACCACCCCATTATTCGTAAATCCTATTGTATGGAACTCAGTTATGTAGATAAGTGTTACGTGTGGAAATCACACATAACATCAGGAGGGCGAATGCGCACTCTACTCCAGACACCCCACTTACGCAATTTGTGTAACTAGGGTGTCTTTTGTAGGTGTGGATCCAGACCTTAATTATGTAGCAAGTACCTAGCCTAAATAGTCCCAAAATTGGTTAAAATATGCTCCTGCTGTCAATCCAACATAGCTTTGCCTGTTAGCAATTTGGGGAAGCATGCAGTCAACGTACTAAACACCAACGTATTCACTGAGGCTAAGAAAAGCAATAACACCCTCCTACTTTATATTTATGATGGGAAGTGGTTAAGGCACAGTTATAGAGAACTGATAAAAAAAAACCCTGCTGCAGCCCTCCCTTTAGTGGAAAGGAAATAATTATGCTCTCAAATTAATATCTTTACACACACACACACACACATATAT
>WWET01001738.1:14653-38990 GCA_011038615.1 Limnodynastes dumerilii | reverse complement strand
ATATATATACACACAAATACCAATATAGTGCACTCAGAGCGATATTTAAATGTCCCAATAGGATGAAAGTTCTGCTGTTAGACAAAGAACTTGAGGATTTCGAAAGTCCTCTTTACACTAGGTCCTAGTTCCGGACCGCAGCTCCCTTCTTTATTAGGACTGGTCTTTGTCCGGTCCAAATATGTAAATCTAAAAAGAAGAAGCAGAGAAGGTGCGCTCCATAGTGTAAAACTTTTTATTTAAACAAATCGGATAAAATCAGGTTCTGCGTACTGTTATGGTCTCTCTATTCAGAGAGTTGAGTTCCAGCATATGTAGTATTGCAAACATGTGGGGAATCCCGGCATCGGTATCCACAAAGTTTGATAGTTCACGTGCTAGCAGGCATAAGGAGGTGCTTATTTTGTATTAAATGCACATAATATATGTATTATGCACATATATATTTAATAATGATGGTCTTTTAATTTTAGAGAAAGTTGTTTTTAGGACAGCACAATAAAATTGGTTTGGATATCTACATGGCATGACCAAGTATGAAGCAATTTTAGCAATTAGACAAATATGTTAACTTGTAAGAGAAAAATGCAGATCAGATTTCTCTGGCTCATAAGGCGAGGGATTTTTTCACATAGTTATATATAGAGTATTGATTAGACCCCCTTGATCCTTTTTTTTTTTCTAAGTGCAAAACAAAACACTCAGCTGTTGATGGCAAGAAATGCATAACTGCAGATATGTCAGACAAGTGGTCTACTTATCAGCTTTCTTTAGAATAACAAATTAATCAGTCTCGTTGTGCCATCTGATATTATAATCTGCAATATTTAACTGCTTCACACCTGCTGTTATCTTATATGTTGTACAGCTAACGTAAATGGTAATTCCTTGTACATAGCTTTATTTTATACATTCACAGTATACGACATGTTGATAACAGGGGTGAGTGAATACTTATGATTTATCAATCTTATTACTGGCCATCCAATGCAACTTTATTGGTTGAATTGGAATATTTTATTATCCAATACCTTGGACCCATAAAACAAGAGATGATTTCTTAGAACATTTTTAGTATTTGAGTAAGGAGTAAATGTACATGAATGTTGTTGTACACAGATTTGACAATATTTAAATATGCATTTGCCTGTGAACAGCTATTTTACCCCAATTCCGTCCCGGACATGAAAGTCACAATGTAAATAGAAGATGACTATATAGCACACAGGTGTACATTCATTTACAAATGCTTACATTTAGAATTAAGTGGGTTAATAAATTAAGGTAATATCACAAATAAGATATGAGGCATTAACTAGATAAAGGAGGCAACTGCATCTACAAATAAACAGTATTAATAACAGATAAGCTCTGCAGCTCTTAATTATTGGCACAATTTTATTCAAAGCCAAATGGTGGTAAATTCATTAAAATTTTTATTAAACTATTTTGTTAATAGTATATATCGGAAAAGGTAAAGACCATTAAAGTTAATGCATATTCAAAAAACTGGGACAGTATTGGAGTTAGGACCACCAAAACAGAGAAGCCTTGTAAGTGGCTGGTGGCTGATCATATATTTGCAAATGTACGTATTTTAAAGATAGAAACTTATTAGTTACTGGTTAACTGCAAGAGTGCTGGGTGTCTTTTTGTATCTGTATGAATACCCCATACCTTGCAGCACCTGCTCTATATTAACTTATACATTGAATTGAACAACCTCCGTTTTGTGTTACATATATATATATTCAAAGACTTATATATAATATAATTATATGTATGTATATGAAATCTGCTAAACCGAAGGGTTAGCTGAAATGTTTTTAAATTTGTTTCAGACAAGAATAGCATAATGAACATTTTACAGTGTACACCATACTAAAAGAACACACTGAGCTCCATCACGCTGCCAAGTCTTCCTGGGCCTGCTACAATATGAGCTGTGCTGTGTTAGCTGTAATAGCACATAATGTCATTTTTTATCACTGTTCTAATCCTGAGGATAATAAGGAAACACTCATTTACATTCTACGGCTAGCATTGCTCTTTCTCACTCAGGACACCAAGTCTGTTTCTTATTATCTCCTGCTTTGGCTAATAAAGCTCTCTCCTATATGACTCTCAATTCAACCCTCAGGAAAAACGTCAAGTGCTGCAAGAAGGCGCAATGCTTCAGAGCCAGTTCTTCTCACGTCTCAGAAGTTTCATAGTCCTCTGTTTGGGTTCTCAAGACAGAAAGTGCTGATAGGAAAACAGTACTTGCTTTGAAACATCTCTTCAGGTTTTATGGAAGCAAATCATTGCCAGAGAATCCAGCACTAACATTGCATACATTCATATATCCATTACTATAATGCATAAACATGGAACAGTAAAACCTTTCATTCTTTCACACAGCCTTGGTATTTATTAAACTAGATGCCAGCAACCCCAAGAATCCCATTCAAGCCAATTACATTTACCATTATCCTTTACCAGCATGTCCAATGCAGTGTACTGGTAAGATTTCATATGGTATGCGAAATGCCCTGTACCCAATAATCCTACCCAGCAGTCATATTTGGTGCTTTCAAAAGATTTATTGGACCATGTGTATGGGGCATTACTCTATTATTAGAACACCCCCCTACCTGAAATTATAATTTACCCCTCTATATTGTATCAGTCTTTTTTTTAATCGTTTTTGATAATGATAACGATAGTTATGTCACATTTTACATTGGTTATAAATGACTATAGAACAAGCAAGATGAGTAAAAGGGGTGTATAAAGTCGTTATAGAAAGTGTATGTACTTGACTAAAAATTTGTACATTTACAATCAGGTTTTTCACACTTTACCCATAGCTTTTTTTCTTTGGTGTTTAGTTATTTTCCTGTTAGCAAAAGAAAGTAACTTCTTATAGTAAATGAATAAAATGCCTCTTTTTAATATAACATAATAAAAATAAAATATGTATGTTTAAACGTATTTAACTATTATTAACTACTCTTATCTACTTGGTTTACAGATTCCCTCTCAGGTTAAAGAGTATCACCTCCTTATAAATTGCTGAGTACTACAAATTATGCTCATTTGATTAGGAATGACTGGTTATTAGGGCTATCATTTTAGAAGTACTTCAGATGAGCTGTTATGCCCTTTTTGTATTGCTGGTTTTGATTGTCTGCCAGTATAATAATAACCATAACATTTACTTACAGAAAGCATAATCATATCTCTGCAACACATGGGCACGGGAAGTAAAATGCAGAAGAACTATTGTATAATGTTTAACTTTTGCATAAGATTATATTGTGGAATGAGACAATTCAATACCTTCAAGAAAGCACACACGTGAAGGAGACTACCAACATTACATGGCGCACCAGACTTTTCATGTCATTAAAAAACTGTACAGTTTGACAGCTTCATAAAAAACGTAGGTTTATGAGGTTGTTATATACAAAAAGTTCATTACCTCTTCCCTGTTAATTTCCCACTCTGTATTTGGCTAGGACCCAATGTCTTCAGCAACATCTCTAAAACAGGACTTACAGTGCCAAAATTAAAATAGTAAAAAAAAAATCCTTACATTTGTTACATCACCTAATTTTATTTTTAGTGCAATCCTAACCATTGTTATAGGGATCACATGAACCCAATTTAAATCCCATCTTCTGATTGGTGGAGTACAGTGAAGCTAGATCTATCCCTTGCTAAACATAGCTTTGTATTACTTCCATATTTAATAAAAGTATCATGTGTCAAGACATTCACATTTTAATGTAAATAACTTCAAAGATGGATGATATGTGAAAATAACTTGATTGTTTCATTCCTCAGAGGTATTGAACACTAGTTAATAAAGAGTAACTCACAAAACAGCAGTCATGTAATATAGATGCATTTAACAAATAAGGTTATAAAAAAAAATTAAATAGGAAACAGTCAAAGGTGATATCAGACAAACAAAAGTTTCTCTTTCTCTTTAACGGTTGTCTCTATATAGAGTGAGATCATATCATTTCCAGTTTTCTGCTTGCAAAATATAAGACTCCACATTAAAATGAATACACTTTAATGTATGCTTGAATAAAATAGTATATTATACAGTGCATCCGGAAAGTATTCACAGCGCTTCACTTTTTCCACATTTAGTTATGTTACAGCCTTATTCAAAAATGTAATACATTTATTTTTTCCCTCAAAATTCTACACACAGCGTGAAAAAGTTTTTGGAAAATTTTTGCTAATTTATTAAAATTCAAAAGCTAAGAAATCACATGTACATAAGTATTCACAGCCTTTTCCATGAAGCTCAAAATTTAGCTCAGGTATATCCTGTTTCCACTGATCATCCTTGAGATGTTCCTACAGCTTAATTGGAGTCCACCTGTGGTAAATTTTGTTGATTGGACATGATTTGGAAAGGCATCCATCTCTGTGGAAATCCACCAATCAGGCCTGTATGGTAGAGTGACCAGACAGAAGCCTCTCCTTAGTAAAAAGCACATGGCAGCCCGTCTGGAGTTTGCCAAAATGCACCAGAAGGACTCTCTGACCATGAGAAACAAAATTCTCTGGTCTGATGAGACAAAGATTGAACTCTTTGGTGTGAATGCCAGGCGTTATGTTTGGAGGAAACCAGGCATCGCTCATCACCAGGCCAATACCATCCCTACAGTGAAGCATGGTGGTGGCAGCATCACGCTGTGAGGATGTTTTTCAACAGCAGGAACTGGGAGACCAGTCAGGATAGCAGGAGCTGAGAGACCAGTCAGGATAGAGGGAAAGATGAATGCAGCAATGTACAGAGACACCCTGGATGAAAACCTGCTCCAGAGCACTCTTGACCTCAGACTGGGGTGACGGTTCAACTTTCAGCGGGACAACGACCCTAAGCACACAGCCAAGATATCAAAGGAGTGGCTTCAGGACAACTCTGTGAATGTCCTTCAGTGGCCCAGCCAGAGCCCAGAATAAAATCGGATTGCACATCTCAGGAGAGATCTGAAAATGGCTGTGCATCGACACTTCCCATCCAACCTGATGGAGCTTGAGAGGTGCTGCAAAGAGGAAAACTATCCAAAGATAGGTGTGCCAAGCTTGTGGCATCATATTCAAAAAGACTTGAGGCTGTAATTGCTGCCAAAGGTGCATCAACATAGTATTGAGCAAAGGCTGTGAATGTGATTTCTTTGTTTTTTAATTTTAATAAAATTGCAAAAAATCTCACAATAAAATTTTCACTTTGTCATTATGGGGTATTGTGTGTAGAATTTTGAGGGAAAAAATGAATTTAATCCATTTTGGAATAAGACTGTAACATAACAAAATGTGGAAAAAGTGAAGCTCTGTGAATGCTTTCCGGATGCACTGTATATAATGTGTGGTATTGTACACAGGCTTTGTATATGATTGTGTATGTTTTGATCTATACTGTACGGGTTGTGTTTTTCATAAACTGTATCTGTCATGGAAAACTAGGTCTTTGTAGATCCATGATTCAGCCTTTCACATATACTGACCTTCTGATAATAGAATAGCTTGCTTTATATTGTACAGGTTATACAGTCCTGCAATCTAAATGGTTTTTATACTTTTAAAAAGCCAACAGTAGAATCAGATAGTCCATTCTGATTTGAAAACTAGGTTTAAAAAAAGAACTGGTATTCAAACAGCCGATCCAAAGTATTGGGATGTTCAAGGCTTTACATTATACATAATCTCAGAGTCATTGTGTACAAAAAGTTTTTGACAATGTTCCCTGCTGAATATAACCGAGATACAAGCAACACTATAGCAAAGTGAAAAGGAAAAGGAGTTTATTTCCTTTCAACATTGCCTGAACCACAATTGTGGTTTGTTTTCTTATGAGTTATAAATACCTTCAGCATCTTGTCAACATCAGATGAGTACAGGGAATACAAGCTGTACAAATATGTGGCAGGAAGCCATAGCTAAGAGTACATTTACTAACCAATGTGATGAAATCAAATGCCCACATGAATGCCCACTGTTCTTGATCATTTTTGAGCTCACTTTTGTGTCAGTAAAGGGGGCTCTATGAAATAACTAGTCTAAGGTTATATTCCATTTAAATATATTTTTATGGATATCTGTCCAGAAAATGAATTATCTACATTTCTGAGTGATAGCTCATTCTGACACGTGTGACATTATTCTGTTAACTTTGTTCCATACATGTCAATATAAAACAAACTTTATTCAAATTACAAGTCCCATTCAATGTCATTTCAAGCTATCAGAATATCAATTCGCCAAATGACCTGGACATGCAAATTATCTCTTTGTTAATAGTGTACATTAGTTCTGGGTGCACACATTATGCATCAGTTCCATATCATTCATATGTGGTGTAACATCCTTGTATCCTTGTGAATTATATAGCTTATTCTGTCCACTGTGGGAAAGATTCACGGTTAAGAAGGGAGAGAAGAACGATTAGGTTCTTAATTATACACATGGTAACTCCCTTGACACGCCTTCGTTTTTGCTGTTCTTAAGTGACTTAAGAATGCCAAAGGCTGCCTTATCCTCCCTTGCTTATGTATCTTCTTTTTACGTTGCTAAAGAACGAACGTGATTAAAAAACTGCCCCCTTTCTGCACAATTTAAATGCCTCCCCACACTCACTTTTCTTCACTTTTCCTAACATGCCCCTTCTTACTTATCTCATTGCGAACAACTGAGAGTTTCGATCTTAAGGGATCAACGTTCTTAAAACCTACGTAGATAGCATAAATTTAGGTACCAGACATGTGCAGTTTAACTGTTCTTAAAAATAAGCACCGAAATATCAGCAAATTCTTAACCATGAATCAGGTCCTGTATACAAAAAAAGTATGTTTTCTTTATCTCCTTTGTTAGTTAAGTTATACTGTATACATGTATTTGTAGACTTTTCTAGATTTCTTTTAAGGCTACAAGTTGTTGTTGAATCACCCAATTTAATTACTGATCTACAAATGAATTTAAATTATAATAGCAAGGGTTTGCCAAACTGATAAATATATACATTTTTAATATGACTATATATAAAAACATTTATATCATTAAGTTATAAAATATCTACATTTTTTAACCTTCACATAAACAGCAATTTGGAATGTACTTACCAAATTCATTCATTAGTGCTCTAGCTTTTGATACAAATGGTCCCACTTCACTAGGATGCATTTTTGCCCTTTCCTTTAAATCTGCGCCTATATAAAAGAAACAAACAGGAATATTTATTAGCAATCGTACACAACAAGTAAGAAATATGCATTGATGTTAACGTTATTCTTCTAACCTGAATAAGGTTAATAAAAAATGGGTAGAAAGATGGGAATTGCAAATTAAGAGATTTACCATAAGAAATATAGTTATGGAAACTTCCAAATAGCAAATTAAAGCAACTGATAGTGTTTTAAGAAATCCAAGTTAAAATCAAGTATTTTTCAGAGAATGCTAATGATTTTCCTTTATTCTCTATTACTTGTAACAGTCCCATAGTATGCTATACCATAACCACAGACATGTTATACCAAACAATGATTAGTTTTTAATGCTCAGTTGTGCAGGCACTTGGGACTAATCATTTGTCAAAATTGTTTGGAAAACAGCTTATTAAAAAATTAACAGCAAAATTGCATGGCTATACTTCAACCAACATTAGTGCTTTCAGTGTGTCCCCCTATTATGATTCCAACCAGACTTACATCAGCACCAGAGTTTCTTACTCTAGGGGGATCAGGGTGCTGATAGTGCTTAATAATAAAAAAAACTATTATGGAATAAAGACTCTCCAAGATAGTCTAGCCTGGCATACTTGGAATCTACATTTCTTAATCCAAAGGCCTGGGGAATAAAAAAAACACAATACAAATTGTACAGAAAGCATACAGTCCGTCTAACTGTTTCCCATAGCTCCGACATGAAGAAAACCTGGCAATCGAAACCAGTCTCGGAGCTAACTGCTTAGTATTTGTTGGAAACCTGGCCACACTGCAGCTCCCCCTTCTTTGTACCCACCAGTCCAGCCTGGTTACCTTATAATCAATGAGTAACTGATCATTTGATCTGGGCACCTATTGTACACTGAAATTTGGACCACAACATTCAGCAGTCTGCAAATGGTAAATGATCAGTAGGTTTTCTACAAACCGCAGTTCACTGAATTAACCCCCTCCCCTTTTGCACAATATATGGTTACATGACTTTAACTTTGGTCAGAACTTACATTAAGTCCATACACTCAACTATTTATACAAAGAAAAGAATATTACCCCAGGCCCTGCTTCTGTGTTTTTAGCATGGGTTTAAATAAAGGCAAAATAATGATTGTGACATATTGGATTGTAACTTAAGGTTTCCTCAGACATTTTCTTCAGTTAGATCAATTATACTCTGCTAAATAGTAAGCCATGTACAATGACCTGAAGTACCAGGCAGCTGTCTGACAGGTAAAATGGTTGGCTTTATAGGTTCCTTTTAGTCTATTACTTTTGTTCAGCAATGGTAGGATAAACAAACATCCTTTTACTATGTGAGAGTTACTGAAAGGTAAACTATATCGGGAAGCAAAAGTGTGGATACCAAAACAAAATGAGAACAAATAAAAGCAATACACCATTTGCAACTGTTTCCTAGATTTCTATAAGAAAGAAAAAAACTTTACTAAAAATAATACAGGAAAAAAATAAAAATAAATAAATAAAGCAAAACAGTGGAATGTTTCCAGATGACAACCACGGCAGTCAGGGAGAGACTCCTTAGCTCACTCTCCCTTTTTGAAGAACTGTCATTTGCAGAGGAAATTTGAGCTTTGGGTATATACTATGATCACAGAACACTGACGCATTTACATTTGTTTTCTTCTCAGCACTTTAGACATGAAAAAACATTTCAATAATTGCTATTGAAAGTCAGGAATGTGCAACTTAAACATAAAATAAAATCTCACTATCTTATGGCATAAACAAAGGGACTGGAATACTTGCTTCACGCCACACATGCTTTTATTCAAAACAAACTGCTCTTGCAGCTTAGTCTAGTAGTGACTACGTGCATCGAGTCAACATGTAAACGTCAACGTGCACATGTTCACAATTCAAAGGAAACCTTTTTTATATTGGACCAAATTACTGCCCCCCGTCACTCTCCTCTCTCGTGCGGGCTTTATAGCAGCTACCGCTGCCGTAGGCCTGCCTTAACTAAAGCGCGCTGATCCGCACAAGTGTGGGATACCCATCCAATACTGTGCAATTACCATGCTCCCCCCCGCCCACCTTAGTGGGCATAGGGGAAGCACAGCCCATTTCTTCTGAATGGAACTAAGAGAGTGTAACACCTTGCACGTGTAAGTGATTTGGCTTCCGAAAGTCTGGATCCGGGCCATAATTATTAACAATATCACAGAAGGACTGCACTTGGACCAACAAAACTGACTACACACTATACGATGTCTCTTGGGACCAATATACTGCTCTGATTGCATAGTGGATACACAATGCCCGATAATGAAGGCTATACTGTGCTAATTCTTATAGGAATGGCCCAAAAGCAGCCAGATCGTTAAGGAAAACTGAACGATCTGATTACAAAGTCAGTGCGTTTTTGGACAGTTTTGTCTGTTTTTTCACAGACTGTTCCATGCCAGATGTACTCAGCTGATCCATCTGATTGTCATTTTGTGATATATAGTATAGATTTCTTATACTCTGCAGTAAACGACTAAGGATGATGTATAGTTTGGGGTTTTCAACAAAAACCATTAATGGGTTTTTATTATTACACTAGCCATAATACAAACTACATTCACGTCACACCGGCCAGTAAGACAAGAATCCTGGTTTTATACTTGCAACATAAAAGTAGCACATAATGACAAGAAAAAGATAGCAGGTCATAATACCCTATAGTGATTTAAAGGCAGTGTCATACTACATGCAGAAGTCTAGTAGACCTATAATAGAGTTACCAATGACAGAGCTAAATATTTAAACCAACTCTGCAGTTGTCATTATGGGCTACTTTAAATATTTAACAATGCAGCTTGATACCCAACCTCCTCTTGACATTTGGTTTATACATCCAAAGTAAATTCCAAACTAGGAGTTGTGTGCAGTGGTGATTCATGCTGAAATCCATTATTACTTAGCAGTTGTTATTGTCAGTCACTGGTAACAGGTATTCTGTTTTTGGCACTTGTTCACAAATTTTCCTATGTACATTTAGGCCCGGACCCAGAATTAAGTAAAAAAGGTCATTTTCTACACACAAGGTGCAGAAAATGATTGCACTTTACTAGTGCGAAAGCACAAACAGGGAACTTTCATTACAGAGCAGGATCTTCATGATCCAGACTTCTTTAACAAAAGTCAAATATCAGTGTTAATGCAGGATGGGACATGGGAGGTATTTAAATAGTACAGCAAGAGCTGCTTAAGCACTTACATACTATCCAGACTTCCGCACTTCCTCATTTTAAGTAAGGATGACAAATCTTAAGGTAGGGGGTCACCTGTTACAAACTCCATGAGCCAGATTTACTAAGCACCAGGAAAGTGGAGATGTTGCCCATAGAAACCAATTAGCTTCCAGCTTTCACTTTCCTATTACATACTAGAAAATGGCAGCTAGAATGATTGGTTGCTATGGGCAACACCTCCACTTTTCCTTTCCCGCAGCTTAGTAAATCTAACCCCATGTGTGTGAAGGGAATAGTGTACAAAACAGTGGGAAACCAGCTCTGAGCACTTGTTTGCCAAGATGAGAGATAAGAAAGATAAATTTGAATATAGGAGATTTAACAATATGCAACGTCAATTACCAAACCTATAATTCCCCTTGTCCAAACTGTACAAGCTAAGCCTTTACACATTGTGATTTATTCACAAAGTACCCAAATTACTATTGCAGAAGACTAAATGCTTATATAGAACTGCTCAGAAAGCAAGCTGCCAAATTAGGAATCAAGTGGGAGATCATGAAGGGCCAAAGAGGCAGGCGGTGGAGTAAGATTCAGAGCCACAGAGTCTGTCATGGGAATTTTAGATATATCCACTCCTGTTAAAAATAAAACTTCCAATATATCAGTGATCGCATTAATGCATGTAACGTCATCTATGTCTCTCATCCTGGCTCTCACCCATATGTCATGTGTCTCTGAACATATAAGCCTGATCAATATATTGCAGAAAATTAACACTAAAAGGCAGAAGAAGAAAACTAATACATTCTGTTGTGGAAAGTGAACACAAGTAAGGAAAAGTAAAGACCAGCAGCAACAGTGATTGTTCTCTAGAGAACAATATAATGCTGTTCAATATAAACCATATCTTCTAGTGTCCAGGCTCCACTGTCCACGGAGTGATCTGTAATTGTAAAAAGGTCATAGACAAATTGGTAAATCATTATGGGCCAAATCCAGAACAACGCTTGTGAGCGAATTTACGCGTGGCGGACACGTAAAATCGCGTTTTGGTAAGTACTGCGCATACGTACCATAGAAAATACGATCTGTAACGTAGCGTAAATGTGCACATATGGGCGATTCACGTATGTGTCACGTAAATACTTACGTGTGGGCGTGCCAATTTTACGTGAGTCCAAAATACGTCTGAAATACGCTATGTAGGCGGGGGTTTGTATTTAAAGTGTACAGTATGGGCGTGCTTAGCTGCGTAAATTCGTGTTGCACATACGTACGTGAGCGGATCACATCGGTTACGCGGGCAAAATTTAAGGTAGGGTTTGGAAAGCGTATCTCAGACAAAATACGTACATTCAAGGGGTGTGCCAAGGGGAGCGTATAGAAGGTACGCACGCGAAAATACGCTACGCGAGGAAACGTATTGCAAGCGGAGTTCTGGATCTACCCCTATGTCCCTAGTGTTACAGGGTAATAGGTCATAGGTGGAGCACTAATAATTACAAAGTCAAAGTTTTGGCATACTGACTTTACAGCCCAACAAAGAAGGCAGCTTTAGACTACATATCATATTACATATATAGATTAGGTCAACAGATTAATAGATTAGTAAATCAGTAATTCATACGGTGCTAGCTCAATAGAGATGTAGCAAAAACAAATATTCAGATCACAGTGATGTGCAAAATAAACGGATGAAGGTAATGGAAGTCAAAATAGATAATAAAAATGGGTAATTCAGCTAAAGCCACAAGTCAGTGCATCAAACACATTGAATTATTAGGAATGAGCTATTACAATACCACACAAACTTTGTCTTGGCTAACCATAATTTACAGTATATTTATCAAGTTTGCTTATATTACTAAGGGTACCTATGTAGTTAGTGTCTAGGGGCCAGATACTGACATAATAACGTCATGTGCATGCGTATAAAAACTCTGTACAGAACACAACCTCCCAAAGCTGTGTACCATACAGAGTTCACTCTCCGCCCAGGAGTTGGTCCCACACACATGCGTACATGCGTACGAGGCTATGTAAAACGTACAGTAAGGGTTGGCTGAGCAAATATGTAGGATGTTGTATGCAACACGTATCTCTTAAGGTAGAGGTCTGGCTGTACGGAGTTTAAGATCACAAAATCCGTACTTTTGCCTTCACAATGGAGGAAAATGTATGGATTCCGCTATTAACTCTGGAGGAGGCCCTAGGACTTTAGGATAGAGAGACGAAACATGAAAACATCTCCACCTGTTTCCATCATCATCTTATTTTTATTTTTAGTAGATTAGCAGTTTTTGGAATTAAATGTTTTAAGTACTTTATGCATTACTTAATCATACCTTATTCTTAAAGGTAGCTCATATTTCTCACAGAAAATGATCCAGTGTTATTTGGCACAATACTTTAGGTCACTTTGCAATTGCTATAATAGATAGGCTGTCAGTCCTACGTGCAAAAATACATACTTCCTTTACATGCTTTGATGCGATTAACAAATGAAAGCTGTATGTTATGCCTGTCAGTGCCTGCATTAAAATGATAACAATCACAATGAATCATGCTTGAGTGCACCTTTCAAAAGAAGGAGAAATAAATAACATTCATTTTTTGGGAGAGGTGTCTGCAATAGGTCTGCTATTTTTTGGAACCACTTGCTACTGAATGCATGGCTAGGTATCTTTAAGAAAACGGTACAGACTGCATCACAGACTAAGTCTTGAGCGTTGTCTAACCTGTTAGCAGCTGAAAGCCTAGAGCTATCTTTCCTGGGATGTACTCAATGGGTGAATGGTTGGCGGTTGCCTCAAGCCCCCCCCCCCTTCTCTCTTCCAGGCCCCTGTAGCTGGCACACATCCTGCACTCACAGTAGTTATGCCACTGGTTAGTAGCATGCAAAGTAAACTGTAATTACCATTGCTAGAAATCAATGACAAATGCAACAAAAAAGTAAGTCAGTCAGACCCAGGTATTTGTATTAAGCAGTGACTTCATATTCTATAACAAATGGTATATAAAGAATATTGAAATTCTAAAAATATAATTAAATGTTTTTGGTTTCTTTTGTTTTTTTCATTTAATTAATTGATATGAATTGAATTCCTGAACAAAATTAAGTTTCTAACCAAAATTATTCAGGGAACTAGTAAAAGCCAATTCAACAGCATATCAATGACAACGTTTATTTGATTTATTTCACAATGTTGGTGTCTTAGTACAACAGAATATAAATAACACAGAATAAGAATGTCCCAAACTCTGCCTAATAATATTAATACATAGTTGTCAAACTCTGTAGGTATCAGCCATTTAATAGATTTAACTGGAAAGCACATTTTATAGATTTTTTTTTATTTAGACAGCAGTCAATAAGAGATTGTGGTCAATGATCAAGAAAACTTCCATATTCACAAGAAGAGTCAGCCAATTAAAAGCCAGACAAAAGGGGAAAGTCATCATTGCACTTTATTTAAATGTCTAACCAGTGATACTCATTAAAAAGTCAAATATAACTCCAATGCAATGTCATGAATATCTCCGCAATTATTTCCATCTGGCCCTAGCAGAACTTCAGCAAGTCAGAAAATGTCTTACAATAACCTCAGCTGACATGATATAAATAATTAAGACATCTTTCATGGAGCTATGTTTATCACTGTATTCTTCAACTCACTTATCAACCAGGATGTAAAAATATATTTATGACTTCAAACCTATTTCAGTACAACTGGCAGAATCAAATAAAACTTAAATAACAAAAAATCTACTTGTCAAATTATGTTGTCATATGGTTAACTGACAAACTCATCAAAAAATAATTTGAGCGTTTTACAGATGAAGAATGCTAATTCCACCACATCAGATTTTTTTGTCACATAATGGCAATGTTGCATCTTGTCTAATTAACCAGTCATTTCATCTTAGAGAGTTACAAAGCAGGCTTTAACATAAGGGTAATTACTAATTATTTTGAACCCTACAGTATTAAAAAAAAAAAGTGTGCTAAGGAACAATTCTGGAAATAATATCTTCATTATCTGTATTACAAGTCAGTCTTTTTTCTGCGCAATCATATTCCATAAAAAATGGCTGTTTAAGGGCAAGTGAGAGATATGGGAGATGCTAAGATGATAAGTTAAATAGGGTTCAACTGGGTACAAGGGAGTGGTTTCTTAAAATAAATTTTTTTATAAGGCTCAGATAATAAACATTCAACAAAATTGCAATTACAAGGTTTAACAAATGACACAAGTAATATAACTTTTTATAAATACAACCTATAATTGTGTAATAGAAGCAACGAGAAAGTGGGTCCTGATCATGACGGCTTACATAGAGAAAGTAGGAGAATAAAACGAGGGAGGTGGGAATAGAAGGGATGTAGAAAGCAAAATTGGTTTCATAGGGCAAATCTAGGGCCTCTCTGCAAAGGGAAGTGGGTGGGAATGAGCAGTATGGATAAAAGGTTGGTGATGTAGGATGGGAAACTGGTTGATGGTTTTGTGGGGAAGCGAGGAGTAAATTGATTCTATAAGAATAAAGAGACAATGGATAGACTGAGTGTAAAAAAGCAGTGAGAGAGGTAAAAGTATCAAGCATATACTGTAGGGGACATAGTGGTAGAAATCAGACTACAAAGGAAATGTTACAGGAATCTATGCGAGCTATAATAAGGGATTTTATAAGAGTTTTAAGCAGCTTAGAGCGTTAGAAAGTGTTAAGTGAGAGTAAGCATGTGTGAGATTAATTTGAAGTGTATTCCAGCCATAATAGCTAATATAGAAATAACATAATAGCCATAACAGGGAGTGGGGTTACAAGTGAAGTATAACAGGGAGATAACAGATTTAAGGGACTTGAGTGAAGTTTTATCAGCAGAGAAGGCAGGTGGTGAGGACCTTAGTAGATGGCTAAAATACTGATTGTTGGCCGGATTCACAATTAATAAAACCAACAGACTTCCATCCGCTAGATTCAAAAGTCTGCTGAATATTGGTACTGTGTGTTACGTATGGTGGGTACTATAGCAAGAGAGGTACGAATCCGGTTACCAGGGCGCAGAGTCTTTGCTATCGGGTGGATTTCACCAGGGCCCCTGATGGTGGGGATGGAATTGGCTGCGCCCCAATAACAGGTCGCAGTCCCCGGAACCGAACTCATAGGAGAATAAACGGAAAACCAAGATGTAGGAGTAGCGGGAGAGAAGGCAGAGCAGGAAAGCAGGAATAGACAGAGTCAGCAGGGGCTGACCTGTGACAAACCACAATAAACACAAAACCGGACGGAGGCGGGAGAACCAGGACTGGACTAGACAGACTGAACGGCTCTCACAACTTACAATCAAGGGAAGAGGGAATCTCCCCCGGAGCAACCACACAGGTACAACTAGGAATGCAAGGAGGGAACAACAAACACCAGGGAGCAAGAGATGGGAGTATAAGAACAATAGGAGAAACAAGCAAGAAGTAGGGCTGGAGAGACACAGGGCACTCAGAAACTCAGTTCACTAGGCACACAAGAGAGGCAGATTAGAGAACTGAAGAACAGACTCTATAACCGGCAGTGTTAAACAGACACTGCCAGTGAAGATATAGGATCTGCTGTCCTCTGATAGGACAGCAGGATCCAGCCCCCAGCATCTGATTGGCTGCTCCTCAGCAATGAGGATGCCGTTAATGGGATTCCCCTGAACGCGTTCCTAACCCGACAGCGGCGCTCAGAGGACACAGATACATGCCTACAGGGGCACACAACGGAGATGCTGCAGACGCCGGGAGGTAATAAAGTTACATGCCGGACCTCATGGTCCACATTCCATGTGGAAATCAGACCCCCGCACAGGGGGTGGGCCAACCCCCCTTGCGTACGAGATACGTATGGGGGGTGGGCATAGGTAAATAAATTGTACAGTCAGGGCTTAACTGATATTTAAGGTAGGGTCCTGTTTGTGGATCCATCGTCCGCACATAGGAGAGCAGGTGTAGTGCCCTACTCTGCTGCATGTTGTGCTGTGGATCAAGTAATAAGTCTGAATATGGCCCTATATCATTAGCATGAAGGTGGTACTCAGTGGCATACTTAGAGCGGGAGGGGGGGGCCATCAAAGCACTTTACTTTCTCCTTCAACTGGTGAGGGGTGAGAGGTCTAGGTACATTTGCATTATGTGAAGCTTCCCACTCTCCCAAGAACCTGTCCCAGCCTCTCTCCAATTCATCCTTCCACAGCTCCCAGGTGTCTCAGACAGGGGAGGGCGGCCCGGCTGCTGGCTGCCATCACAATTCACTACTAGTGAGTATGGGAGGATGGTGGGTTAAAAATAAAAAGGGAGGAGTGACACATAAAAGGGGTGTGGTTTAAATTTATAATCAAATTGTTCCCTCTTCTTAAAATAAAATTCTAGATCCATCCTTGCTGGTACTTAAGGCCAAAAGAGCTGATGGGTTAACCAAAGTATAGGAAGTAGAGACTTACAGGACATGAAGTATGGACCAACGGAACATTTTAATAGTGGAGGCAGGAGAAGACAATAGAAAATTGTGTTTGGCTAAGAATAGAATAAACCATATGTTTGAATGCCCTTAGTTCCATAAATAGTGAGGGGTCTGATGTGGTTTGAAATGCATGTGAAGGCTTTTGTTTTTTAAATAAAATGTATTATTTCCAGTAGTTTCTAAAATTTGGCCCTTGGAAGGTTACAGAGCATGCATGCAGCCCTTGAAGTGTCTCAGGTTTTCACATACCAAATAGCATACACAAGTCATGAAGAAAATGATAAGGGTTAATTTTTTGTGTGTTGTTATTAAATTAAGGTTGATGAAAAAGATGGTAAATGTCTACGGGTATGCAAACATGTACCATCAAAATGGATACATGATGCACATGCACATACATTCATTATTTCTTGCTTTTCCTACTATAGTTATCAAACTATTTTTGTTGCGACTGACTGAAAGCCTCTTGAAATGGTCATAATATCCTGTAAGCCTTTGGAGTCACTACCCTAACATATTCTTCCCAGCTGTTCTCTGTCTTTCCATCTGGCAGATCACCTACCATAAGTATGCCAACCAGATACATTAGACTGCAGTAATGCCAGTGATTAAACAAACACAATGTAATGGGTAATAACAGGTGTCTGCAAACTAACAAGAGGATTCAACATATTGAATGGATGGTTCCTGGAAGAAGAAGCTACATTCATAGTCAATCAATTTGACAACTGTAATCATAAGAAATTGCTACAAGTAGAAAGCCAGTCCTTCGCAATGCTTTTTTTTTTATTTAAAGAAGTTAATAAAACATAACTTTATAATATATCTATAACCACAATAACACATTTCTGTAGGACAGAAGAAATTATGTGGGATTTACTATACAAGAATAGGTTATAATAATATATAATATAAACTTTACTACCTCATATTTGCTTACGTATAGCCTTCCCTAAGTTATAAATAGGGCAATTGCAGGGAACATGACAAGAAGTCCTTACTAAGATGTCTTCGAGTCCAGTTAATCCTTTGCATGCAGGGATATATCTTTGAATTGTTTACTGCACACAGATACTGACCAGCTTTACTATCACACTGTTATTTAGACTTGGGATAGGAAACATCACCTCTCAACTTTAATACTGTTTGCAACAGATGAAATATGACTCCACCTGCAATCAACATGGTTTAGCCCAGGCTAACTAATTTCAAGCACTTACTTAAGTCTGGATCCAGCCCAATGTGCTATCCGATTGGTTAGAGTGGATTCCCATGCATGTTCAGATGTAATCTGATTAAAGCACATGAATTGGGAATATTTCAGAAGTCTGCCCTTTGTTCTTACCCATTTCCCAAATGAAGACATCTTAGTAAGGACTTCTTACTTCCTGCCCATCCAGACTAAAAAGAGTTTTGTTTCCCTCTAAGTCAGTTTACAGCACAGGCATTCCCTCGCTCTGTATACAAATCCAGACTTTTGTACTGCCACAATTTCCATGCACTTGAGCCTCAAAACGTAAGGTAGGATCAGGCTATCAGATGTCTGTTCATACAAAAGAGAGTGGTTATAATGTGAACACATGGAGGTCTAGATAGTGTGGCCCAATGCTTGAGGCCTACCCAATCCTTTGTTTGGCAATCCAATCACATGAAAAGCTTAATTTTGGATTCAGCTCAGAGAAAGTGAAAAGTTTGTAAAAATGGATACAGAGATCCAATGACAGATCCCAGCTGTATTCTGACTCCCCTCGCACATACAAACTTACAGAGTTGGACCCCACCTTAAGATTTCCATGCCGTCCTTGACAACATAAAATGGGAAAATTCATAAAAACATCTGAACTACTTGTCTTCTATAATTCCATGATAAAACCATATGAACACAGTAAGTACTCCATGCGAGCATTCTGCACATGTGTGCTAATGGTGGTTAAATATTGAAATGCATTACGCACAATCCAGGGTACCGTGCTGGAAAACTTTCCAGTGGCAGGGTGTGACGACCTGCTAGACAAACAGCGTGTATGCATGGTGAACAGGGGAATGCATGTAATTGCTTAGTAAAGGGTTGATATGATCTTTCTATACACACCAGCACCATTTTCCATGGGGCAGGTGTTTAAAAGTGAAGACAGAGTAAAGGTTACGGAAGTGTTATACATGCCAAGGGAGTGTTCTACCCTCTCAAGTACATCCTTTAGGATCGCACTGTCATAACTGTCCTAACTTTGCTTCCACTGCACCGCACACTTAAAGCTGGGTCTGGTCCAAACAGTTGACTTGATGAAATAAGCATGATAAATTAATGGTTTCCATAGACATTTTGGGGATGATTCTCAGATGCGCTACTGAAGCTTGGTGGGTTTTCTAAGAAGATAAATATAACACAGCAGAAATAATATTTATGTTTTGTATTTGTTTTCTTTTATTTGCAAAATACACAAAATCAGGCCCATAGTATGCATTATATACCAGTGTCATGATTCTGCTATATCCTCTCTGCACCTTATAGTTCCTTTGTTTACCTATTTCTAGTCACATGACTCCTTTCAGTTCAAACACTGCTGATGTAGGCATGTCACAGGTGCTATTGATTGCCTTGCTAAACTCCTCACTCACCTGTACTATTTAAGGGCCTGTCTGACATCACTACCCTGTCAGAACAACAGATTGCCTTACTCTGCTGATTCGTGTCCTCGAGCTTGCTTGTGTGTTCTGGCTTCCTGGTTGTGATTCACTCCTCAGTTCCAGTATATCATCGTGCTTCCAGTTGCCTCTCTCACTGTTTTATAAAAATTTTTTAACCCCCAATGGATTGCGCTCCCCAGGGTAAACTGCAGCACAGGGAGAAATATAATGAGGCCAACCACTGCCTCCAAATCACAGCTCACCGCAAACTGCAGTGGGCTATTAACATAAGAAACAGTAAATAATTTCCCCTATTGCGCTAAATGCCCTATTGGAAATATGTCTCTTCAAAAGTTCTCAATTCAATATACAAACATGCATAGGATTAGAAGAACCTTTTTCAGTCTTTCCAAATAAAGATTCACTTAGAAGAAAAAAAGTCTTGCCTGTTTCTTCTTTTTACTTCAGACCGTACTCCGCAATGTTCACTTCACAATCTCTATATTTCTCTCAATTCATACATAAAAAAAAAGAAAAAAGAAGAAACCAATCGTGTGATATGTCTTTGCTACAATCCTATACAACGTGTTGGGTGGTCAATCTCACTCACCCATTCACTCTCTTGTATATATGCGCTGTATAAGAATATCCTGATCCCTTATGGAATTCCTCTCAATCTGTCTCCAATTCCTCTCGTACATATGAAAGAAATATATAGATAGGCTTTTGGTGCAGCGAGTTTATGTTATGTTCCAATCACCATAATCACATTTCTCCAGGGTACTCACATTTGTTGTGCTTTGTTATTGCAAGTAAAGGTTTCTTTTGCACCAAACCGACCCACGTTCTGCTCCGTCTCTAAGTAGATGACTCTTGATGAAGTAATCAATTCCTTATTACTGGAGGAGGGTTCCACCCCCTTTCTCTTATAGACGATCAAGACCCAATTTCTTAATCATACATTTATTTAAAACATACGTAAAAACAAACTGTAAGAATAGTGGGGAATGTGCCCTGTTTCTATGTATGGAGGGAAGCTCCGTCCCGGTCGCGTGTCCACGTGTAAGCCCCGCTATAGGATTCTGCCTCTCTACCTCCTATTAACACAGATTAGCTCCAGGCACTCCGTCCCACTGAACCACCAACGCGTTTCAACAAGTCAATGTCTTTATCAAGGTGTTTCAGTGGGACGGAGTGCCTGGAGCTAATCTGTGTTAATAGGAGGTAGAGAGGCAGAGTCCTAGTGCCATAGCGGGGCTTACACGTGGACACGCAGGTAAGACCGCGACCGGGACGGAGCTTCCCTCCATACATAGAAACAGGGCCCATTCCCCACTATTCTTACAGTTTGTTTTTACGTATGTTTTAAATAAATGTATGATGAAGAAATTGGGTCTTGATCGTCTATAAGAGAAAGGGGGTGGAACCCTCCTCCAGTAATAAGGAATTGATTACTTCATCAAGAGTCATCTACTTAGAGACGGAGCAGAACGTGGGTCGGTTTGGTGCAAAAGAAACCTTTACTTGCAGTAACAAAGCACATTAAATGTGAGTACCCTGGAGAAATGTGATTATGGTGATTGGAACATAACATAAACTCGCTGCACCAAAAGCCTATCTATATATTTCTTTCATATGTACGAGAGGAATTGGAGACAGATTGAGAGGAATTCCATAAGGGATCAGGATATTCTTATACAGCGCATATATACAAGAGAGTGAATGGGTGAGTGAGATTGACCACCCAACACGTTGTATAGGATTGTAGCAAAGACATATCACACGATTGGTTTCTTCTTTTTTCTTCATGAATTGAGAGAAATATAGAGATTGTGAAGTGAACATTGCGGAGTACGGTCTGAAGTAAAAAGAAGAAACAGGCAAGACTTTTTTTCTTCTAAGTGAATCTTTATTTGGAAAGACTGAAAAGGTTCTTCTAATCCTATGCATGTTTGAATATTGAATTGAGAACTTTTGAAGAGACATATTTCCAATAGGGCATTTAGCGCAATAGGGGAAATTAATTACAGCCTCTCTCACTGTGTCCAGCTCCAGTTTTTCTTCATCCCTGGTCTCACTACTACTGTGTCTCCTGGTTCCAGCACAGCTCCACCTGTCATCATATCCAGCCTCAACTGCAGTGTCTCCACTATCTTCACTACTGCTCCCAGCATTTCCTGCAGCTACTACTTCTGCTCTCCGTGGATCCCGCCTCACTCACTCTGTGTGCTTGGTCAGAGGACCACAACCTGCCCCTTTCCTGCAGCCAAATCCATCCCCACCATCAGGGGCTCTGGTGAATACCTGGTCTGGGGTTACACTTTGCACCTCTGGTCCGGCGTGGTCCGTTTCCGGACCGGCGCTGAGCTCAGTGAGTGACAACCAGACATAAAATACAATGTGTTAAATATAGCAGATAGCATAGAAGGGCTGTGTCTAGAATAACATTGTTTTAATTTGCATAGCTAACCAGACAGAGCAGTCTGTAAAAGCAGTACTACAGGGCAAGCCAACTTTTAGCTTTGAGCAACCATTTCCAGGTACTGATTAGCCTGGGATAGAATGCTTATAGCACATGGAAAACAGACTGACAGCTGTCATTTGAGTAGCAGCATTTGATCCTGATTATTGCGCAAAAAAACAAACAGGAAAAATATGTCTTAAACATCTTGTTATCCTTTTTGGCATTACAAGTACATATATAGAACACCTTTGGTTTGCATAAAGTCTTGTGACAAGGAATCTTTACAATTAAATTATTTTTATTCATTAATTGCCATTTTGTAAAACACCTGCTAATAAACAAAAAAAATGAGCACTAGATTAACTGATAAAACTGATGTAAAAAGGCACATTTTAAATTTAAACGTATGTCAGAACTAACGATATTTCAAATAAAACTGCATTCAGTGGAGGTATTACAAGACACCAAACCACTGTAAGGGCAGCATTGTTCAGCATACACACAACTAATATATATTGATGGACAAATCATTTTGCAATCATTGACTGCAGAGAATAACACCTCTGTCAGTTGCATTTATATAAATACAGTGATCTTGTGTTCTGAACAAGAGACAATGTTTTTTTTTTTCAATGACAGCGTGCTGTTCATCTCCACACTAACCTCTAGAAATAGCTTTATACTATTATCTGCTTTCACAACTTTAAACTGTGAACTGAATCTACCCAGAAGATATGTTCAACTAGCACTTTATGCAACACAAACAGCTCTTTCATGTATCACTGATCCCTTTCAACAATGTTCTGTTAATAGGCATGAAGGTGTACTTCATTTAAAATAATGAAGTGATATGCGACATGGATAAGGTGCTCTTCATGGGATAAAAATATCCCTAATTAAAGATTTATTTCTGCTCATTCAGGAGATATACATAGTCCAGACCAATGTACTACAATTTGAGCATCTACATACCATAAGACTGGAGACAGAGCAAGTGTGTCACTCAATTACGCAAATAAAACACTGTACATGGCCTTTACATGCTTCATTGTCAATCAGTATTGTTGTACAAAAAACATAAAAATGTTTAATATATTTATTTATATATTTTCCTTGAAAAGAATTGCAAAAGTCAAAGTTTTGATGGTAATGCTATTGATACAGAGCAGTCCAAACCAATAACACCATACATATATGCCTATGCAGTTTTACAATGATGTCAGTATTTATCATGGCCACCATCAGGGGGTGACAGCCAGGACTGCCAGGATGGGGGCCCACCAACACTTGCCTAGCTCTGTAGCAGCAGGTATCGACAGTATCCTACCACCGATACTTGCTGCACAGCGCTATTTAGTAGCCGGCCCGCTGTTAAAGTGTGACGTCAGCATGGGACGGGGCCCCGCAGTATTTATAACCTTGTGCTAACAACATATCTCTTAAATCTGTTGCAACAGACTCTAACATTAAAATCTGTCCATTAATATACTGTAATTTTATTTAAGGAAAAAACTTAACTAAATACAAACTCAATTCAATAAGTCATGTGTAGAAAATGTACTACATTTTATGGGAGTTGTAAGAAATTCAAACAAAGAAAAAACGAAATTTATAAAGTGCACTCAGAGCTATCTCAACCCTTTGAGAGTAATTACATGATCATAAAAGTTTTAAACTTTATTAAATCTTTTTAAGATGCGAAATATAAGTTAAAAAAGTGAATAGGGAAAGTAGGGAGTGAAATTAAAAATACGTAGAGATGCTGGCTCCTATTATAGAAATAACCATCTACCACATAGCATATGTTGAAGATTATATTATTTAGTTACCAATTATAAATGTAGTCTGAAACTGCCGCTTTGACAATTATGAACCATATAAGGTAGGTTGAATCCCAGTTTTAAATAGTTTTCATAAGAAAGTATTTTATTTGAGTTATTTTATGTTATTATTGTTTCTTTTTTTCTTCCTCTTCTTATTTCTCTCTATTTCCTCTTTTAAACTGAATCTTTAATTATACATATTAACATCCAGATGTCAAGTAAGAAGAATTGTTTCAAATAGGTTTAGAATATGTTATGGCATTATTATCAGCCAATTTATTAAATAATAAATTCTCACAGCGTTGTACTATTGTATTGGATATAGTTTAGAGATAGTATTATAAATGCTCTTAAAGTAAATCAGATTTAATCACAAATAGACACCAATTGTGTCTGAAAGTTAGACCAAATACTCTTGAAGTATGTTAAATTAAGAGAGATTCAGACACAGCTGTAAGGAGAGTAAGTAGCAACTTGAAGAGAGAAATAATAATAAAATGTATC
>WWET01001737.1:289144-301092 GCA_011038615.1 Limnodynastes dumerilii | reverse complement strand
GGACAGCGGGTGGGGGGGCTGGAGACACGTAATGGGGAGATGGAGACACATAGGGATACTGGGAGCTGGACAGATGATAGGGGGCTGGAGACACGTAATGGGGGGGATGGAGACACATAGGGATACTGGAAGCTGGACAGATGATGAGGAGCTGGAGTGACATGATTTGGTAATACTGGGGGGCTGGAGACACATAGGGATACTTGGAGCTAGAGAGACATGATGGGGGGCTGGAGTGACATGATTTGGGAATACTTGGGGGCATTTTTATTCCTGTGAATGGGTGGGTAGGGGCCCCTGTGCATTGCTTTGCCCAGCGCCTACAATTCTGTAAAGACGGCCCTGAGTAGGGTAGCAGATCATGTGCATACTAAAGTACTCTATATATGTTTTCAAACCCCCCTTTCAAAATCCTGTATTTGCCACTGATAGCACAGTGTGTAAGACAGAGTGCCATTATAGAGAAGAAACATTACCATCCTCATGTATGAAATGGTATCATTACATAGGTATAATGTTAGTTTTAAAAGGGACCTTTTCTAATAAAACTCAGTAAATTGAATTTATTATTTACTTGGTTAGTAGTAGATTCCATTCATGAATGCTGCAGAAATCGGATATGTTTTTCTTGAAAATATCATTTTACAAAAATGAAGCGGAAACATTTTGAATTATATATCAAAATCAGTGTTATGCTGATAACATATTTACATAGCATATTATATTGAGAGTTGGCACAGTTTCAGCATTAAAAATCTGTTTTGACCATTATTTGGCATGTTACCATCTGGAAAATATAAGGTCAAAGGTCGTGTTCCTAATAAAGCCAAACAGTATGATTCATAAGCACCTGATTCTGACCTGCCGGTTAACAGAATCCTGCTGCTTACAGAGCATGGTGAAAGTATGGAGTCTGCTTCAGTGATTTACTTGTGATTGTTATTTATGACTTAAGTGAATTGCTGAAAATACATGCTCCGTGGAAGTCTGCTACAGAAGAATTGCTTCATTCGTTGTTGTAGCTTAATGAACTGTTAGTTTTATCAGATAATGAAAAACATGTTCTCCAATTGATGAGGTGGGACACTGCTTTTTAGCACCCACACTTCCTTTTGTGTCTAAGGAGAATGTAATATTTCACTTTGAGGCACTAGGAACAAATTTGGGTGAGAAAGGCCATTTCATGCATATACTATCGTATAACCGAGATAAGAGGATTGTGTTCTGGTTCATTTTGTACTTGAGAAAAAACAAATGTTCATTCTGTTAGAAATAAATCTTGTTCTGTTTTTATTTTTATTATAAGTTCTGCTGTGTTTTTTCATTTTAGATTCTTTGTATTCACTTGTATGTTATATAAAAATAAGAAACAAGCTGTGCATAATATTAATATGTTTTGGCAGACAATTATTTCTATAAAATGAATGGTTGGAATATGGATTATTTTAAACCAAAATATATTGTTATGTGACCTGTTTAAATTTTGCAGTGTCAACAAGAACGCAACGGATTATATAAAAGGTTTCAGTTTTACAGAAGCTTATGTGATAGAAATAGCAGGTTCATTTAATGAAGTAAATAAGCAGAGAGGTTTTTTCATTTATGTTATTGTCTGTAGCTTATTAAATTACTTTTCTACTTTTGTGACTTTTATAATGCTCTTAAAAAGGTTCAATACAAAACAATGTCAAGGTTGTCCTTTCTAGTCTGTCAAAATCCTACATATGTTTTTGACATACGGTCAATCACGTTAGAATTAGCATGCATAATGCAAGAAAGATTGAGGTTATACAGACTATAGGTGTCTATCAAAATATATTATGATTAATTGTAAACATAAAATAAACATAGATACCATTATTACTGATTAATGAGCTGGCTACAGACCTCTGCATCCTCACTACTGCACGAGTATGGGGATGCAACTTTCCTCACTTGCACGGTATTTATGTTTGCCAGAACCTACCTTAATATTTTTGCACCATCCCCATGCAATATGGGGCAGTGTGGAAATCTGTATTATATGTAAGCCCTTACTGTAGATTAATAATAAATGGTGCATGGGTAAGATGAGCACTCTAATATCTGCTGCTGGCACTCGACAACTCTAGATAGCAGAATAACAATGTGTATCCTATCAGATATATGCAAAAAGCAAAGGGTCAAAGAAGGTTATGCTAGCGCTGATAGTTCCTGAAGGAGGATAAAGAAATGGACAAACGTCAAAAAATTCAGATTTTGTTACGGTAAACCGGAATTACCTGATTCAAGGACCGGAGTGACCATGAGGCAAGAGTGAACAGATAAGGATTTTGGCACACTGGAATTACCTGGGTTGAGGACCAATGTGGCCGAAGGACAGCAGAGAAACAATAGCGAAGTCGACTTCCAGGGCACGGAGACTTTGCTACCAGGTGGTTTTCACCAGGGCCCCTGAAGGTGGGGATGGAATTGGCTGCGCCCCAGTAACAGGACGTGCCCTGTTGAATCAGACTTCCGGAAGAACGAACGGGAAGCAGTAAACACCTGTAAGAGATAGAGGGAAAGATGGAGCAAGCGGGAAGCAGACCAGGTCGGAAGGGACCGACCTGAAACGGACTACACAGAACACTGAACCTGGCACGACGGACAAAAGGTAAGTCACAGGACTGGACGAGACGTACTAGGGCTAGCATGCGGACACTCATACGGAACGGCCCCCGAAGGGGTGACAAGAACAAACACTCCAGGAATGGTAAGGTATGTAGGGAAGGTAGGCACAATAAGGAGGGAGAACCCGGGGGAAAATAGACAGTAGGAAATCAAGGCAAGGACTGAGCAAGGTAAGTGGTCAAACAACGGTCAAATCACTAGGCGAGCACAAGGCAATGCACTAGGCACACAAGAAATAAAGCAGATCACAGAACTGACTGGCAGAACTATAACCGGCGCCTAGGAAGTGACAGAGTGGGGTTTAAATAAGGGTAGTAGGAGAGTGATTGGTTACTGGGTCAGATTCCCTGGGAGAGAAGGAGGTGCTTCCAAAACTGACAGCCCTGCTGTCCAATGTAATAATACAACATGGAGCGCGCGCCTGAGAGAGACGCGGCGTCCACGTGAAGCTGGTTGCTATGATGCCGTCGCTAGGGGAGCCGTCAGCCGGAAAAGCAAGCCCTGAATGATCCAGAGCAAGGAACGAAGGTGAGTAATCAGCTGTCCGTCTGTGCATAGCAGCAGCAGCTGAAGGATCCACAGCGGAGACCCACACTGACTCAGCTGACCGTCTGCACATAGCAGCGGCAGCTGTGACAGCGGGGTCCCCCGCTGAATCAGCTGGCCGTCTGCTTATAGCAGCGGCAGCTGTGACAGCGGGGACCCACGCTGAATCAGCCGACCGTCTGCCTATAGCAGCGGCGGCTGTAACAGATTTACGGTGAAATCATATGATTCATAGATAGATCTGGACCAATATAAACCGTATAATGGATCTAGTTCTTTCTTAGCCGATATAGCTTCAGCATTATCTGGCATAAAAGCAGAGTGTAATGTATTGATTCAAGGCTGCTTTTGAAATAAATGAAACGTGTATATTGTAGCAGTCTATTGTGATGATATATTGTAACAGTCTCTGCCGCTGCAACTCCCAAACAAGATGTCAAAGATATCACACAATCCAAGTGTAGCGTAGATTAGCACTGTTTCTAAACATAAACATACACAGGATACAAACAAGAGTCTTGGTCACCCAAATATAGGGAATGACTCACATTTTAAAGACATATGGCAATCGGTACAGTTCTTTGTTGCAGTCTTGGTATGGGTCCTGACTTGTGAAGCTTTAATTCAAAAGCAGCCCTGAATTACGTTACACTCTGCTTTTATGCCAGATATCGCTGAACCGATATCAGCTAAGAAAGACCTAGATCTGTTATACGGTTATATTGGTCCAGATCTGATTTCACTATATATTCCCTGTATATATAATTACTTCCTCTTCCTGATCTGGCCCGCCCAACCATTGGAAAAATTACCAGTACGGCTCTGGATCCAGAATTCTATCATGGTATGTACTGCTATGGCAACACCCATGCATTTTCCACAGTACTAAAAGGGGGTGCTTTCTGATAATCACAATCAGAAAAAGCCCCTCCCCCTTGGCATATATGTGGGGATCAAGCTCAATGTTATTATTGGTTCAACTATTTTGTTATAATTAGGGTTTATGGTTTTTATTTTAGTTGCAAAAGTTAAAATCCCCAATAGTAAAGGAAACAGATAGAAGCCTGTGCAATCCTGTGTGATTTGTTGCATAATATTCTGTAATCTTTTCTAGATTTCACATGTGATAGATCCACAGGCTTTGATCATCAATGATAACCAATCCATTAGTCCAAAATATTGGCACCTTTTGCTATCACATATCTGCCCAGTCCAAAATATATTGTGGGTAATTACAGTAAACTACAAGGAACAAAAGACAGGTCTGGCACTCCAAACAAACATTATACTACACTATAGGCCTGATCCAGAGGTATGGTATGGTGGTTACGGCGGCCGTATGCATAAGATTGGCATTTCTGCCGATCTGCGCATGCGCTGGGCAAATGTTGCCTGGCGTAATCCATGTCTCTGTGTGCCCTGGGTCGGGCGTCTGTAACTACAGCGTAGTTACACTACAAAGGTAGGCGGGGGAGGGAAATTAGGAAGGGAGGGCTGGTTTAGAGCCTTACGATCCTGTGGCCAGTGAAATTACAGACTGTTACGCTGGCTGAAGTTAGGGTAGCCTTCAGTCGGCGTAACTGTCTGTTATTACGCCGGCCACAGGGGTAGTGTCGGGGGAGTGCACCAGAGCCACGCTGGCCGTACTTAGCTCTGGATCAGGCCCTATGTGTCCACACATATTTAAAAAGGAGGTATAGTTCACAATATAGCTATATTAAGTTAAGTTCACCTGCCCAGCATCAAGGCACCTCCTGTAGGTGAGCCCTTATCTCTTTGCAATATATGTATTCAGGAGGTCTGTATTAAGACACTCCTGCAATTTGAACAGTGTGCAGTGGCCATATTGGGGAGTGCAGCGACCAAATAACACACAAGGCCGAGCTTCAAATATATGAAATGTGTGCAAGTGTATATATAAATGGAGAGGTGCAGCCAAGGACCAAAGTGACCACTGTGTAACTACAACGAACAAGAGAGAGGTCTGGTGCTCCAAACAAACATTATTTAACACTATGTGTCAGCACATACATAAAAAGGAGGTTTAGTCCACAATATAGCTATATAGGGTTAAGCTCACCTTAATTGCACTGAATTGCTGTTCAGTACAATTAATATTGTTTTACACTCTTTGCTGACACCCTTTCCATAATCCCTCCACTATCTTTACCGCACTCCTTATATTTCAACCTTTCCTGAAGAAGTTTCAAAGTGCCTTTGTAATGTACTGAAAAGCCCAGCAGGGATCCATTGGAAGTAAAATTCAGCTATAACATCTCTTCTGACAGACTGCATGTTCTCTGCTGAATGTCTATAGTGTCAATGTGAGTGTGGGTATTTTCCCGGGATTATTTTTAATACTGCATCGGGAAAGTTTTAATTAACTTTCAGAATAAAGCTCAAATCATATTGAGGATTCTTTTCTTTTGTCATGTTTTGGATCTGTCTTAGGTTTAGTGCTACAAGCTGTCATCCTTGTTATGTTATAGAAATACACTTACACAGTATGGGCCAGAACCAGAGCTACGCTTCTAATACGTTTCATAGCGTAGCGTATTTACACTTGCGTACCTTCTAAGCACTCCCCTAGGACTTTGGCCGTTTTACATCTACCAAACTCTACCTTAACTTTTCCCAACGCAACCACTCACGTACGTATAGGCATTGCGTGCTTACGCTGCTAAGCACGCCCACACTGTACGATTTAAATTCCTCACCCCGCCTTCGAAGCGTAATTACGGGTTGTATATGGCTGGCATGCCCCTTTGAACGTTGATACATTGATGACACACTCTGTGTTACATGGCGTAACATCTTCCGCATGCAGATCACTCACGTACATTGTTCTGGATCTACCCCTATGTTATCAACTCAACCAAATGTGCACTCTTGGTTTTGTTCTTGCTCTTAGAGGACCAGATCCAGAGTGTGAAAATAAGAGAGGAGTTACACCTGGGCTAAACCATGTTGATTGCAGGGGAGTCATATTTCATCTGTTGCAAACAGTATTATAGTTTAGAGGTGATATTTCCTATCTCAAGTCTAAATAACAGTGTAATAGTAATGCTGGTCACTGCATGCAAAGAATACAATTAACTTGACTCCACTTGAAATCAATATGGTTTTGCCCAGATGTAACCTTTCTCTCTTATTTTCAATCTCTGAATCTGGTCCAGATACCTTATCAGCACAACTACAGTGCTAATAACACCATATAAACCAGAGCTGTAACTATAAATTTTTGTGCCAGAGGCAAAAAGGAGAAATAGCGCCCCCAACCTTCAAGCAATAACCAGTTTAACCTTAAAAATGAACTTACCAGCTCCCCACTTTGGCTTTGCGCCCTGTGTGACTGCCCGTATTGCACATCCCTATCTATGGCTCCAGTGCAAACCCTCTTTTTGTTATGCCGTATTATTGTTTATTGAGTAATGACTTTATATGCACCAGTATGTAAGTTGTTATCTGCACCTCTGCTTGCTATTGCTTTCAGTGAACGTTCTTCACCAGTTGAAACTATCAAACCTGTAACCTCTTCTGGACTGCTATTGATTAAAGGTCAGATCCAGAGCACCAAACGCATTCCATATGTATCCCGCACATAAGAGGGAAGTGAACTCCATCACTGGACTTTGCATCACTTATGCTGCCATTGAGCAGTCTATATTTTTCACCTATATGAATAATATAGACAAAAAAATGTATAAAAATAAAACCTTAATAAAATTTACACCACCTAATAATTACAATTAAATAAACAATGGGGTATAAAATCATTAATCATCTATAAAAAAAATCACTTTGAGTAAATTTATAAAAATCATTCTGTATCATTTGCTCTAAAATCACATCAAAAAGGCCAAAAAATCTGTATCAAATTTAAACCCTGTTGGTTCCATAGTTTTTAATTAATATATCCTAAGATATTTTCTTCTTTCTATTTTCACAGATACTGGATGGATCCAGACTTAGAGAAAACAACCATTTTCCGTGCACACACTATATTAATCACCATTCTGCTAGATCAGTAGTTAAGCAGGTTACCATGCATATCATGTATACATTTATCTAACCATGGCGATCTTGTCCCCATCTCATCTGCCACCTTGTGGTTTATTGTTTAATGGCCCTTTAAATGTTCACGTACAACCATAACTGCATATGAATGTACAATATATTGTGTGCTTTTTAAGCTTCTAGAATATCCTGCATGTTGGTCAGTTTTTCTATAAAGTTTCTTATGTGATCTTATAAGAAAACCTAAGCAAGAAATATAATTAAAAAAATCTTTGTACATAAGCAAATATAAGATAATATTTTAACCAAACAAATGTCTCAGTCATGTAGGTCAACTTTTAAAAATAGTTTTCCCGCAATGCATTATTGCACATAATATTACAATCCTTATACATACAGTATAATCTCAATAAAATGTTGTTGTTGTTTTTTTTAAGAGAACACTTTTCCCGAAAGCACTTTATGCAAAATATCATATCATCCATAATATAAAACATAATTATGAGCGCCACCATTAATAATAAAGGAAATAGCAATACTTATTTCAGTTTTTCACTTTTCTTTTATATACCCTAAAAAAGCTTTTGTCCCCTTTTCGTACTAAGTTGGACAGTTTTTCCTCAGTTGTGCTTTTGCTATCCTGATAAACTTTTTAGCCTCCTTCTGCTTTGCAAAATAATCCTCCCTGTCATCATTATTTTGAGTTTTCTTATAATTCTGAAAGACCATCTTTTTTGCTTTCACCTCTGTTGTAAACCACATTGGCTTTCTTTTTCTGGGGTTTTTCCTAACCTTTCTAATACAAAGGTCTGTGGCTGTTAATAATGCATTTTTTAAATTTCCCCACTGTTTTTATACACCTTGCATGTGCCTCCACTCTGCCAAAGAATCACTAATACATTTCCCTTTTCCACAAAATACGCCTTCCTAAAATCTAGCACCCTTGTCTTTGTGTGGCACGTGTCTCTCTCAGTCATTATACTAGACCATACTGCTTGATAATCTCAACCCCTCACCTCTGTCTTAAGGTGTAGAAATTGTAATTTCTCTGGAATGTCTGATCAGGTTGCTATACATCCTCATTGAGTAGCACAGATGTGTGTGTGTACATATGCATAATGTAAAACTACACACAGGAAGAGAGTCACGTCAGTGCCACCCATTTCGGTTAGTTACAGTCTGCACAGTGAGGAACTGGGGGTAGAAGGTGTGATAAAGAGGTATATAAGGGGCCTATAACTGGGCAAGGTGTTCACTGGAGCCTTCGAGGACAGATAGGTCGTGGCCCTTGATGACAGGTCTCCATATGGCAGCGTCACAACCAGGAGGTATTACTGGAAAGAAGCTAAGTAGAAGGTAAAGGAAGATGGTTACTGCAGACTGGTACCAGGACAATACCAACAGAGATAAACACCCAGTAGATTAATACAACAGTGAAAAGGACAAGGTTAAGATTTTATGGGACAAGGAGAACCACAGCAGTGGACACTGCCAACAGCAGAAATGGCAGGTTAGGATCAGAGAGACAGGGAATTAGGAAGATCAAACAGATGTGAAGAAATTGTAGCGAAGTCAGAGTGCTGGTAATGAGTGCTATATACATACACAAACACATGCTATAACCAGAGACAGGTACACACCGTAAAAGCTATTTAAGAACAGCTCCACCTGTGGGCAGAGCTGTTGAGCCGATCCCTATGCATCTGATAGGATCACAGTCATTCCAATGAGAGTAACTCACACCAAGCATTTAGAACAGACATTTAATTCCTTAGTAATTTTTTTAAGTTTCAAAGCAAATAATATAATACTGGGAATTAAAGTACTTGTTAATTAAAATTATAGGCTAATATTTGTATGATATTTAGAGATTACTTGTATTTTTTTTTACTGTTACTGTTACATTTTGCATATGTTAAGAATTAAAAACAATTATATTCCTTTAGCTTTCAAAATCTCCCACAGGTTAATAAAATCATTTGTTTATGTGCTTCTTGTTCCATACTTCCTGCTGTCTTATTTACCTCATTATTTCTCTCTGCTGTTTGTCCTTAGTTTCAAAATGTGATAATATACTGAAGTAAAACAAAGCATCTTATTCCCAAATCAAATCAAATGTCATGATTATAAAGAATCTAAAAGTACACAAGAGGATTTTGTTTATTAATACCAAGCATTCTGTGCAATAATAATTTCCATATCTGACTAGATATTATCTATCATACAGCTGCTTACAAGAAAAAGAGGACAGTTAGTAGTACCACATTTAATTAAGCATCATAAATGTTTTAATAACAAAATAATAAATCTAGAATGATACCTTGTATCCTTTTTTACCACAAGCTGAAACCAATATGAACACATAATAGGAGTAAAGTTTAACCTCACCAAAGCCATCCTCTAATTCTGGGGGGGCATTTAAAAGGAGGTATTTAACAATTCAAATTAAATTACAGATTAAAGTAAAGATATTTAATATCAGTGGGCTATAATATAAAGCAAGCAGCACAGTATTTTCCTGCATACAAAAAAAATAGTTATTAATTATTAGGTAAATGTACTCTTTTTTTTTTTATTGTTGCACCTACAGTAGATCAGTTCCAAGGTATTTCTCAACAGCGCTGTCAGTCTCCAGCCAGAACTGGCTGTTTTAGAAATAGAGACTCATTTTCGTCTGTCTCTATTTTGAAAACCGCCATTTTAGAATTATTTTTTTTTAAAATAAGAGAGAGGTTAGGGTAAGGCTCTGGGGAAGGGAGGGTTAGGGTTATGGTCAGGGTGCGGGGAGGGGTGTCTTAGATTTAGGCTGCGGGGATGGGAGACTTAAGGTTAGGCTGCGGGGAACGGTGGGTTAGGGTCAGGGTTAGGTTTGGTGGGATAAAAACAGAATGGAAGTTGCTCAATCAATTTATAGGTATATGTTAAACAGGTGCGTGAAAGGCAGGGGTTAAAGGTTAGGTTTGGTGGGAGTCTCTAGCATGAGGGCTATCTTTCAGAAGTAGAGACAGACAAAAGTTCTTTTTTGGTTGTCGCTATTTCGCATAGGCAGCCTTTTTCTATTTTTTGTTTTAGAATGGGAGTATGCTGATCCACGTACTCACCCATTCATTTCCGAAAGCGCCTCCTACCGGACCTGATGCACCAACCACATACCCACTGCAGACACCACCAGAGAGGTGAGTAACCTCTCCAGGGACTTTTAGGGTTAGGGGGAGGTTTAGGGTTAGGCTTTCGGAAAGGGAGGGTTAGGGTTAGGGCCATGGAAGGGGAGAGTTAGAGTTAAGATCAGGCTGCCAGCAAGGGATGGTTAGAGTTAGGATTAGGGAAAGGGTTGGGGATAAATATTTATTTATCTTTCAGAGTACAAAGTTCGGAACTGGCTGGAAGAGAACGGCGCTTTCGCAATAGGGCCATTCTCAGCCGGGACCCACACTTGGTTAGGGTACTGGTAGGAGAGGGTTAGGGTTAGGATTGGGGCAAGGGTTGGGTTACATTTATATTTACCATTTGGCACATAGTCCTCATTCCAGACAGGATTGATTACTTTTCCTCTGCAAGGCAAATGCAATCGATTTCCTAGACAGTTCAACTGGCTGGGAGATAACAGCCCTTTTGAAATAGGGCCGTTCTCACCAGAGACCCACACCAATCAACTGTAGGGAATGAAGACAATCAATTAATTTAGATAAAAAGAACGAAATAGCGCTCAAAACCTCTATAAATAATGATATTTATTCATAATCTAAATAAACTTTAAAATATTGAGTCCATCCTGAGTACAGCTGCAGATGAAAAATACTAAGTTTAGGTCCGGCCGGAGGTTGCGAGGGGAGTGACTGTTTTTTCTGTTCGCCGACGGATTTCTGAATACGGCCCATCATGTGCACCCGCCAGGCCATCACAAACATATTATATATGGCGGCAGTCACCAGATATAAACATTAAATTAACAATAATAATAATAATAATAATAATAATAATAATAATAATAATAATAATAATAAAACAACAACAGCAATCATACTACTGGACAGTTTAAAGGGTTATGAAGAAATGCAGCAAAATAGATCTCTTATTAAAAAAAATTTCATTATTTAAAAATATTTGAAAGTCTGGCCAAACTCTACTTTAAAAAGAACAGAATGAGAAATATAGGTTTTATGAAAAAAATATAGTAGTTCTAAATCTCCAGAGAGATTCCTTGACAAGCATTGACAAATGAAAGATGAGATTCTGAATGAAATTCTAAAACAAGCGATCACAACAATCAACAATCACATGTGAAAGAGCAGGAAACCTAACATAGAGGTTGGCACATTGTTTTGTTCCAATAAAACAAAAAGGTCATTGCCATTTCAAAATAGGAGAAAGTATAAGCATAGTTTTCTTTTCTGTTTTAACTATTGTTGCAATTCAAATGATTTAAAATCTACAATAAATAAAATGACAAACAAGGAATTTTATATTACATAAATGATAGGCTATGAAATTAGAGGAAATATATGTATCAGTATATTTGTATCTGTGTGGGTTACAATATGTTGTTACATGAAAGGAAACATTGTCAATGCATGAACAAATAAAGAGACAGTGAAGGTTGAGTCATATGGGAACACAAAGTGGGGGTTATAGAGACACAGAGGGAGAGAGAGGTAGTTGGAGGCACAAAGACAGAGAGTGCGTGGGTGGAAGTGACATGGGGCATAAAAGAGAGTGGGGAATGGAGACACAAG